>OZ018391.1:75383048-75579496 GCA_963969525.1 Ontholestes murinus
TAAAACTCCCCTTGATAACAGCGCCCTCTTTGAAAGACAATTCTAACCTATTTTTACCAACAATAATGTAAAGTACGATGGCAAAATTTACCTATTTTCTACACCACAGCAATCAGCGCCATCTCTAAAATATGTTACGGTGTTAAGCATTCGATTCAAATATTATCCTTTTATAACCTTAAATAACCGGTAGGTGACCTTGAATGATTGTTGGATGACCTTAGATGATTTAAATGGATGAATAACCTTAAATAACTGTAAACATCTTTAAATGACCTTAAATTTGTTTAAATGATCATCGAATGACCTCTAATTACTTAAAAATATCATTGAATGTCCTGAAGAAACCTTGAATGATTGCCTGGTGCTCTTATATGACCTCAAATGATTTAGAATGTCTGGTTGGTCATTATTTAAGATCATATAAGATCATCTAGTAGTTATTCAAGGTATCTTCAGGTCATTGAATGATTATTTGAAGTAATTAGAGGTCATCCGATGATCTTTACGTTTATTCAAAAGCATCAAGGTCATCCTTAGAATGACTGATTACTGATCTCAAATGATTGTCGGACTAACTTAAAAGATTTTTAATGGATCGACATATAATTATTTTAAATGTCCGTTGAATGATCTTAAGAGACCGTGAGTAACTGATGTGTAATTTTAATTGGATCAGTGGATGACCTTGAATAGTCCCAAATGACATTGGAAGATCAATTGATAACCTAAAGTAATAGTTGATTCATAAATACCTTTTTTCATTGTCAGATGACTTTGTAGGATCGTTTGATAAACTCATCAATCAATGATTCCAAGAAATAAATGGATGACCTAAAATATCCCAAAAGATCGCAGGTAATTCAACGATTTTCACGGATATTAAAGGTCATGCATTTATTCCTTAAAAACGTTGTCTCTTTAATGTTTATCCGACGATCTTAAAATGACTTTAAATGATAACCAGGTAGGTGATTTTAATTTGATCATTAGATGACTTTCAATGATCCCGAATTGCCTTCAAAGATCATATGATAATCTATAATAATCGTCAAATGATAAATACATTTCTTATTGACTAATGACCTTGAAGGATCATTTGATAAACCAAACAGTAAATAAAAGAAATGAATGGATGACATTAAGTAACCGTAAGGATAGTCGGTTGATCTATAAATATTTTAAATGATGACTGAACAATCTAAAAAGACGAAAGTGAAAAAATTTTCTTTAACGGCTGCTGGAGGAACTTGTAAGATCGTTGTATGATCCTAAATGATTTATAATGTCTGTTTGATGATAATATAAGGTCATACAATGATCAAGTATTCTCCAAGTCATTTAATGATCATTAAAAGTAATTAGAGGTCATTCAAATATCTTTACGGTTATTTAAGGTCATCTATCCATTCCTTAGAATTACTGGTCGGTGATCTTGAACAATTTTGAATGGATGGATCTGCAATTACTATAAATGGTCGTTGAATTATTTTAATGGACCTTGGATGACTGCTTGGCGATTTTTATTTAATCATTGGATGACCTTAAATAAACCCTAATGGTCTTGCGGTCATCTAAAATAACTGTCGAATAATAAATAAAATTTTCATGACCTTGAAGGATCGTTTGATAAACTCACCAACCAGTAATTTTAAGGAATTAATGGATGACCTTAAGTAGCCGTAAAGATCTTCAGATGATCTCTAATCACTTTAAATTATCATTGAACGATAAGAAAGAAAGAAGAAACTTTGAATGGCTACTAGGTGATCTCATATGATTATTGTTTGACTTTAAATGATTTAGAATGACTAGTTGTTGATCATTTAAGGCCATACAACGATCATATAAGATTAAGGTTTTTTTCAAGTCATTCAATAATCATTTAAATTAATTAAACGTCATCCGACGAACTTTATGATTATTTGAGGTCATCCATTTATTCCTTAGAATAACTGGTTGGTGACCTTGTAGGATTATCGGACGGTCTTGAAAGATATTTCATGGACGGATCTACAATTACTTTAAATGGCCGTTGAATAATGTTAATTAAGAGACATTGAATGACTTTAATTTGATCATTGGATGATCTTAAGTAATCCCGAATGTTCTTGAAAGATTATTTGATAATCTAAAAAAATCGAATAACAAGTAATTTTTTTATTAACAGATGACCTTGAAGGATAGTTGGATAAAATCACCAACCAGTTATTCTAGGGAATTATTGGATGACCCTAAGTAACCGCAAAGATCTTTAGATGATCTCTAATTACTTTAAATGATGATTGAACGATACATAGAGGTTTTGAATTGCTGATAGGTGAACTCATATGATCGTGAACCATCATTTAAGATCAAGCTTTTTTCAGGTCATTGAATGATCATTAAAGTAATTAAAGGTCATGCGATGATCTTTGATGTTATTTGAGGTCATTCATTAATTCTTTAAAACGAATGGTTGGTGATTTTGAATAATTGTAGGGCTATCTTAAAAGTTTTTTTAATGGATGGATCTTCAGTTACATTAAATGATGATAAATGCATTGTTCATTGTCGGATGACCTTGAAGGATCGTTTGATAAAATCCCTAAACAGTTATTCTAAGGAATTAATTAATGACCTTGAAAAAACCGTAAAAATCGTCGGCTGATCTATAATTACTTTAATGATAATTGATGATTGAATGATCTAAAAAAACCTTTTAATGTCTGCTTAAATGACTGATAGGTAATTTTTATTTGATCACTGGATGACCTTAAATTATCTTTAATGCCTTTGAAAAATCATTTTATAATCTCGAATAATCGTCGATAAAGAATTTTTCATTGATTAATGACCTTGAAACTCGACTCGAATGACTTTAAACGACCTTAAAGGACCATAAATTACTTTGATATTTAATTATTTAATACATTACCTGATTCTCTTAAGTGTATTAATACTATCAAGAAGTTTAAAACAAATTTGCGTAGGTTCTTAAGTGAGAAAGAATTATATAGTTTTGAAGAATATTTTGATTAGTGATGTATGCATATGATTTATTTTCCTTGTATTTATTTTCTTTATTGTAACGCACTTTCTTTCTTATTTTATTATAATTTAAGATTTAAGAGAGAAATAAAGACTATTATTTATTTATTTATGATATGTGACCTTGAACGATTGTTTGATGACCTTCGAGTCACTTACAATGGTCACTTTCACTAAATTAGATTTTTAACATTTAGAAAACTTTAATGAAATATACAGTTTCTAAAACAACTTGTAATTTACTTGACATTTAACATAACTCAACCTATATTTTACAGATTGGTGGATGGAATAGAGGACACCCACCCACTCCACATATACATATAAACTTTAAATTAAGATGTTATATATGTTGGAGGCTTCTACTTCGTTATACATTTTTGTAAATTGAATAAAACACGATAACTTTGTTTGTATAACTTGAAAACTTTTTATTGTGACTAGTTTCGACAAATTTAGCTTGTCATTATCAAACACACTATGTGTGATATGATAAGCTAAATTTGTCGAAACTAGTCACAATAAAAAGTTTTCAAGTTATACAAACGAAGTTATAGTGTTTTATTCAATTTAAATTAAGAGCATTTCTATGTTTACATATTCAGTTTAACCACTGTTAATGGATTTTATCCTTAAAATACTTAACAATGTACAGGTATTAGAAAGTTAACAAAGAACTTTGAACTGTTCTTCACTTTAAGTTTTATATATTTATGTAATTAAATTTAACTTAAAGTAAGGTTTAAATAAGAATCTGATTAAAAAAATTCTAACATAATATAAAAACTCTAAATTAGTTTGTATTCAGTTGACATTAAAAAAAACTTGACTTATGTTATGTAGATTGGAGGGTGAAATAGAGGCCACCCACCCACCCTACATATATATATTTTTTTAAACTACTATCACTTGATAAAATTCTTATTTCATCTTGAAATTCTACTACTAAGTTTCCAAAAAACTTATAATTGCTCTTCAGTTAATATTTATATTCATATATAGAATGGGTGGTTGTCTACTAATCCATTTTTTATTAAATTTGCTATAAATGAAGGTTTATACAGGGTGACTGACGAAACACCTTCGGATAAAAAATAAGCGAGATACACTATTTTTTATCCGATTTAAATAAATAAAACATCAAATTAAACCATTTTTAAACGACTTTAATAGGATCTGAACTGTTATTTTTTCTCGCACCCAGTTTTTGACAAAATACGATCAACATTTTTTTTTAAATTGCACTGTATATATATTTTTATTGATTCGCAAGGAGATTTTTTTTCTGAATATAAAATTGTAGACAAATTTATCCATACATCAAACTTAAGTCGAGAAATTGAGGATTAAAAAAATAAATAAAAAGTCAAGTATCCATTGTAAACAATATACAGACCCTATTTTAAATGTCAAAAGTGACAGTGTCGGCCATTGATACAATACTGCAACGATTTTTAATTATTTCATAATTAAAATGTTGCAATATTTCAAACACTGTACTAGAATTTTGTGCTTATACAGAAATCGTTTTTCAGTTTTTGAAATCTTGCAACATTTTTATTATGAAATTATTAAAAATCATTGCAGTATTGTACCAATGACTGACACTGACACTTTTGACATTTGGAATAGGCTCTGTATATTGTTTACTATGGGTATTTGATTTTTAATTTTTTTTTTGATGAATGGATTAAATCGTTTACAAATTTAGATTCAGAAAAAAATCTCCTTGCGGATCAGTACAAAATATATATACAGTGCAATTTGAAAAAAAAAAAGTTGATCGTCTTTTGTCAAAAACTGGATGCAAGAAAAAATATCAGTACAGTTCATATAGAAGTCTTTTAAAAATCATTTAATTTGATGTTTTATTTATTCAAATCGGATCAAAAACAAGCGAGATACAGCACCAGAGGTTTTTCGTCAGTCATATATCTGATATAAATAGTCAAAATGTTTCTCACAAAAAGTAGACAAAAACACGATATAAATGAGAATGTGGATGGGTGGGGTGGGTGTCCTTTATCCCATCCTCGAATCATTAAATATCATCAAAAATTATTTGAAAAATTCGTTTGAATAAATCTATTACATTTTGCAATAATGTTATGTTTATTCACGTTTTACTTCTAACTAAAACCCTCGATTATGTTTCACTGATTGGAGAGTGGATTACAGAACACCCACCCACCCTACACATACATGAAAACTTAAATTACTAACTGTTGGTGGATTCTACATCTTTTTTACTTTCTCTATATAGAAAGTATTCTTTTCGAGAAAAATATAGGGAAAGTTTTTTGATGACCAAATCACCATTTTATAATAGTTTTCTGTGGATTTTTGAACGTTTTCTTCAGTGAGTTTACTACCTAATTTTGAACGTATTCATCTGTGATCTGGCTAGAACAGAGTCCTCGTCGACACATACTAGTTATGGATGTGCTTGCTTGTATTTTCATTAGCAAGAGTAATATCCATCACCTCTTGTCTGCTTGAGGTAACAAATGTTGGTTCACAGCCTTTATTGAGTATGATTATGATTATTTATTCGTTATCATACTTGCTAAAAAATCTATTGCATAGATAAAAATATTTAAAACATTTGTCAGCAAGTTGAAGGGCGGAGTTCATCTTGTAAAATGTTCTTCCAAATTTGTAGATTTTTGCTCGAAATGAAATCAAGCAGAGCCATTTCTAAAATATATTTTACGAATCTAGTTTAGCATTCCATCCAAATATAATCATTATAACCTTAAATAACCCGTTGGTGACCTTGAATGATTGTCGGATGAACGTAATTTTTTTAAGGGATGAATGATCTTAAATAACATTAAAAATCACCGGGTAACTTCTAATTACTTTAAATAATCATTCTTTTAAAAGACTTATTGAGGATCTTGATTGTTTGTCTAATGATATTCAAAGATTTCCAATGGATAAATCCACAATTACTTTAAATAACCGTTTAATGATCTGGATGAATCTTGAATGACTGGTAGGCGATGTCAACTTGACAATTAGATGAACTTTAAAAAGCCCGAATGGCCTTGAAAGATCATCATTGATAATCTAAAATAATTGTCGAATGTAAAGTAAATGTTTATTTGACAGATGACCTTGGAGTTTATCGAAAGATAAATTCGAATTACTTTAAATGATTATTAAGTGACCTCAAGGGACCTTGAATTGAATTGAATTATTTTAGGTAATTGTTGTTGAATGACTCAACGAGACAATAATGACTGTTAGGTTATTTAAAATTCCTACAGATGACCTTGAATGATCGTCGGATAATCTATTAATTTTTAGTGAATGCATAAACTAAAATGACTTAATAATAATCGACCTTAATTATCATCGGATAATATTCAATTACAAATAAAAAACTTTTTAACTTTGTTTGTATAACACTGTCTTTATTAAGTGACTATAGTTTCGACAATTTTAGCTTGTCATTATCAAACTAGAATACTATACTAGAATATTCAATTACTTTAAATAATAACTTTAAAGAAACCTTGATTTTATACTATCTTTGGATTACCTTAAAAAAACTATTAAGTATATGTGGGTGACCTTGAATAATCATGGGATGAAATTGAAGGATAATTAAGGTAGATGAGCTTAAATATTTATTGACTTATGTAAAACTATTGTTTTTTTTGGCACCAATAAACTATTATATTGTAATGTATTAGCTTACATAAGCGTAAGGTGACCCTAAGAGAAATATTTGCTATTCAGTTCCATCCATTACTCGAGGCTTTATTGGTGAGAATGTCTGAATGGCCTCTGCTATTATGTTTGAGGTTATGCTCCAATATTCCTTTTAATGAGTATGCATCTTCTTCTGAGGTTCATCTTTGTCCTTAATGTTTTTGCAATAGAGAAAATGAGTTTTTAAGAGTAAGTCCACGTGGTTGTCAATAAAACTTTTCATCATTTTCACATCATTTCAGGCTGAAGGTTTTTGGAGAGAATATTTTTCAGCTTTATGGCTAAGTAGGGTGCGTGGGTAGCCACTAAATTACCTACCAGTAAATTTATTATAAGCGACGGTTTACAAGAACACCGAGTTTAATATACAACGTACGAATCATCTTGTAATTTAGTAAATATTTGTTAAAACCCTGACCATCATAAATATATATTTTTATTCTAAGCAGTATCACATTAAATTCTTAATAACTGTAGCTCTAGTGCTTTTTAAGTTTTCAAAAACATAAAATAAAAGGTGGATGACTATTAATTCATTCGATTAAATTTGTTACAAATGCACGTTTGCAAGAAATAAGGGTTGAATAATACAAAATGTATTCATTATCTATAATTTTGTTAACAGTTAATACAACTAGATTGTATGCTGCGATAGGGGCTACAGATACATATTTTATTTAATCTCCTTTACTTGAATTTCTTTAAACCTTGAATAGTATTTTTTTAAGTTATCGAATAAATAAATTGCTTTTGTTTACAGTTTATAGGTATAAGGAGGTTGGGCAGGTGGTTATAAATTCACTTTTCTGATAAATTTATTATAAGCGATAGTTAAGAGCATTATCTTGTAATTTAGTAGACATTTGTCAAAACCTTGACTTATCTTTGGGGATTGGAGGGTGGGATAGAGGCCACCCACCCACCCCACATATATATTTTTAATTAAACTACTATAATTCGATCAGTTCCTTAAAAACACTAATAGCATTTTTTTTAAATAACGAAGACACTTAAAATTCTTCTTGGGCTAAAATTTGTATGTATTTATAGAGTGATTGTGTGTCGATAATTCTACCCTCCAATTACTTTAGTATAAACAATGGTTTGAATGAAAATTGTGCATAGAAAACTATGTAATATAGATATCTCTAAATTACAATATGTAATGTACCCTACACATAATTATTTAATTTATAGATTGATGGGTTGGGTAGAGGATCAGTTCTATGTTTTACAATTTTATTTTAACCACTGTTACTAGAATAGATTTTTAAAAAGCATAGCTTTCTCAAAAAATGCACAAAATTTTAAATGAACGGTAAACTTATAAAAAGGCAGTAATATAAAAATCTGACTTATATTAATACAGATTAGTTGGATTTGTCATTGAACAGATCTTCTTTTCGTCCTATTATTTGTGAAACTATATATAAATAAGCGTATTACTTAGGCCATTGAATATGTTCCAGTCATTCGTCAGATTGTACGACCTTTCAATTTCACAATCGCTATTTTAGCCCCACAAGCTACAAAAAACCCATCGGTTAAAAAAAATCCAATTTTTTGATTAAGATGTTAGATTAATTTTATAATTTTATTACATTTATAAGAAACATTCGTCGCAATGGTAGTAAATTTGTTTATACTGAATAAAAACCCTAAAATCTTCTTTATACCTTTATTTCCAGTCTCATATTCTGTAGATTAAAGTGGAGATATTGAATATACTACGAAATAGTGGATTAAAATATAATATTAGTAAGTTTGCATTTTGGTGGATGCGCCGGGATAAAATGCATCAATATATATATGGCTTTTTAAAATTAAGTACTTATTTGAAAATGCAATATATTAAAGACCTTTACACCATTAATATTTTAATTTATTTAGCTTAGATTAAAATGTTTGCTTATACCTATAGTTTGAATATAAATCAACAATTGGAATAGAAATAGTAATGCTTTTTCTATTGGAAAAGGAATGTGAATAAAACGAATTTTTAAAAGATTTCCAGATATATTCTCCACTGTATACTGATCTGACAGTAATCCGATAATCAACTTGAGATAGGATATAAAAAGAACGACCGAACCGGGCTAAAAAGAAGTGGACGAACTGCTAATTAAATGTCAGTCGGTCTGAAAATCAATTAAAATCGTATTTGTTCGCTACTAGCATTTAACGTTGAGATGATTATCAATTTAATTCAACCGGTTGTGATACAGTCGAGTGTAATTTATATGCGGACGGTGTACGTACGTGAGCGGCATGAGGCATATCCTGGCGTAAGCCTCTGGAAGGTTGCCGAAGCCGAGGCTCTCGTCCCTTGGGGCCAGGTCATCCGCGGCGAGGACAGCCACCACGAGCTCCCTCCTCTCGTCGTGATACCACACCTGTAGCTGCACCCTTCCCGTCACGGTCCTCTCCCTTGCCAACTGTTCCTGTACACAACAACGGCGATTAAAACACATCACAGTACAAACAAAATTGATCTGATCTGGATAAAAATTACACTTTGTTTTTATAAAGGTCTTACAAACTAATGTGTGTTTCCAATAAATATCATGAAGCAGACATGCTAGGATGATTACAGAAGTGCATTCCGTACGAAAGACACACCTTAGCTTAGGTTAACGACAGAAGCAGCAAAAATAAAAAATCCCGCGTGTTGAAAGACAGATTGAATAATATTTAAACATTGAGATAGGAGTGTCACATGTAGCAAAAAACACAGATAGACAAAAAAACATCAAACAAGACATTAAAATAAGAGTCGTGCCAGTTGGGACAGAGCGGGATTCGCGTACCTATATAAGAGTTATTCCCGCGTAGTCCGCAGCTAGAAATGTGTGAGTGAGTGAAACACAAATAGGGTAATGGGCTGCTCAAAGACCATGTAAACATCGTTTAGAACTGGTTTTAATGGGCACTAGATACATAGACAGCACCTATATTTGGACATCTGTCCCAGCTGACACCAAAAAACGACGATATACAACGTACACTCTGGGGACCATTCGTCTCACCACATTTCGTTTTCTTTCTTTTATACTTATGTACACATATTCGATTTCCGTCTGTTTGGCAACACCAATCGTCCCCCCGAAAAATTCGGAAATTAAACAAAATATAATAACGGAACATAATTATAACAACAGTTACAAAACTATATACTTTTTATACACTATATATCGGTAAAACATATTGTCTCCCACCAACAAAGCAGAGATGCTAAAAAACGGTGACCTATTTACATTTATTTACTGTATATAAACACACTGATTGTACACGTGGCGTGATATGTTACACCGTTTAGTGAAGAAATTTATTACTAGTGACCAATAATAATTTTCACAGAATCACGAATCAGAAACAAATTATAGAAATAACCTTATTAAAAATTATTAGTATTATTAATTAATATTCAATTTGCTATTTGGTGGATGCGCCGGGCCAAAATTTCTTTATTTTTATCGCTTAATATATTTCAGGCTAAAAGACCGCGGATCGATAGTCGTTTTTCAGAAAAAATAAATTATTGTATCATATCATTGTCACATTGTTGATTACATGTAAATTATTTTCTCTTTCTTCTTTAGATAAAGATGTTTATTATTATTACTATATCATATTTTTTTGAACAATGATTAAAAACAGTTTAAATGCTTAATATAGGCCTAATAATCCATAGATTATTTAAAATATTAGATAAAACATTGTTCGAATAGATATTTCGAGAATTAAAAAAAAATTGGTGGATGCGCCGGGCACTACATAATAATTTCATGTTTATAGATAAATATATTCCACATTATCATGATTATTTAGTCACTAATAAATAATTTTTTCACTTAATAGCTTATAAACGTGCATGATGTCCCTCTACACACAAAAAATAAACAACTAGAAGGTGGACACCACACACGTAGTCCATTTTTTAATATTTTTTTTTTTAATATCACTATACATTGTAATACATTTAATACTTAAAGCCCCTAACTAATCACCCTAAAACACTTATTATCCATTACATATACAATATACGTTCCCTTCATATACATAAATTTAAATGTTGATATAAACACAGGCACATTAGCTACGTTTGATTGCTTTGTTTTTAAATTTAAATCTCTAGAAGAGGAGTGGTTATGACTGCAACGACCCATCATCAAGAGCCACTATGCCTGTACACGTATTTACATATTAAAAAATACAAACACCCACACACATACACAATCATTAATCAATGATGGTGCGTGCCAACATCATCATCATCATCATCATCATCATCATCGTCATCATCAGCGTTTCGGTCCGAACGAACGAGAAGTGCGCGGCGGTTTTTGTTTTCCCCTAAATTTAATTAACCTTAAACGTTAAGTTCGCGGGCCAGCGATGAAATCAGTGATTTTTATTTATTTATTTTTTTAAATTTTTTTTGTTCAAGTCGGAGTATCACAGAAAATTTAGATCAGTTGTGATTAGAAGGAAGATGAGATTACAGTGTGATACTTATTATTATTATTATTATCATCATCGAATAATCACAGTGTAAATAAAAAAAAAAAGTTGTAAGTATGTACACGTTAAGCACAACAAGTCGACAATGACGGAACATAAAGTTAGGATAAAGATCAGTCCGTGTTCTAAGATATAATTTTTGCCTATTGGGTTCTTTTAAATCCCGTAAAGCGCGCGCGATTTATTATCCCTGTTAAAAAAGTAGTGTCAGTAGCAAGAATATAAAGTACAGGGCCCTCTTATACAACTATATACATTAATAATTATATAAAAAATATATGTACAATCATTATAATTTCAACTGAAGACACACTACTATATATATATATATATGTATGTATTTATGTATAAATTGTTTCCCTCTTATATGTTTTCCCCTCTATAGCACACAACGCCATTTCTCGCCCTTATACACCGGATGCTAGGTAAGCAGCGAGTACAGAGAGAGAACCAGATTTCTTAAAAATTATTTATACCGGTGTCTTTGGTAGTTTCCTTCTTGTCGGCGAAGATGGCGCTTTGTCCGTTTCCGGCTCTGCAATAGAAATGTGAGATGTAGCACAATAATTAAATTACGGATATGACTGAAAACTATAAAATATTATTATTAAATTATTACAAAAATATTAATAAAACTACTTCTAACAAACCAATTGAAAAATGTAATTGATATTTACGAATAACAGTTGATAATTAAAAGCTTACCGAAGAGATATAATAATTTTCTTTCGTCTCCTTGATTTAGTTCACTAAGATAGCGAATTAAACTTGAAAGAAAACAGTTAGCAATTGCCTAACAGTTAAAAGCTGACACTTGAGAAATGACAATTGACAGCTAGCCATTGAGAATTGAATATTTGCAGATGGCAGTTGATGAATCTTGAGACAGTTAATATTTAAGAGTTGTCAGATAACTGCTAACAATTACAATACAATAACTCTCCTTGATTTCTTAATTTAGTTTATAAATAAAAGTTGGTAAAAAAATGACAGTTTACAGTGCCAAATCACAGTTGACATAATTAGAATAGATAATACTTGCAATTTCCGAATTGACGAAAAAAATAAACTTTTTAGATTGCAGTTTCGAAATAATTCCATTGAATATATAGCATTGAAAATTTACAGATAGCACAATAATATTTAGACAGCCCTAATAATTTTGTTTTGTTTAACATTGTGTTGCTCAATTATATTTTCATTTGACATTTAATAAATAGTAATTAAGCAGAAGAAAGTTGACGAATGTCAGTTAACAATTGACAGTTGATAACTAATAGGTTAAGTCAGGTTAGGTTAGGTTATGTTAGGTTAGCTCCTCCTTCACAGTTAATAATGTACGGAAAATAATAATTTTGATATTTTCTTCCTAGATTTTATTTTCATTTGACAGTTAGTAAATAGAAATTAAACAGAAGAAAGTTGACAGGTGACAGTTAACAATTGACAGTTGACAATTAATAAATTACGGATAATTTAGAGGTTTTATTCCTAAATTTTATTTTCATTTTACAATTAATAAATGGAAATTAAACAGAAGAAAGTTGACAAATAACAGTTAACAATTGACAGCTGACAATTAATAGGTTACGCAAAATAATAAATTTTTGATATTTTGTTCCTCAATTTTATTTTTATTTGACAGTTAATAAAGAGAAATTAAACAGAAGAACGTTAACGGATGATAGTTGACAATAGGTTAGGTTAGGTTAGGTCCTAGTTTATTTTATTCATTTCACAGTTAATGAATTACGGAAAATATTAATTTGAATTTTGATATTTTTATCCAATTTTTTATTTATTTAACAGTTAATAAATAAAAACGAAATAGAAAAACATTGTCTAATGACAGTTAACAATTGACAGTTGACAATAAATACATTACGGACATTAATAATTTTCATTTTGATTTTTTGTTCCTATATTTTATTTTCATTTGACAGTTGATAAATAGAAAGTAAACAGAAGAAAGTGGACGAATGATAGTTGACAATTAATAGGTTACGGAAAATAATAATTTTTGGATATTTTGTTCCTCAATTTTATTTTCATCTGACTGTTAATAAATAGAAATTTAACAGAAGAAAGTTGGCAAATGATAGTTAACAATTGACAATTGACAATTAATAGGTTAGGTTAGGTTAGGTCCTAGATTTTATTTTTATTTCACAGTTAATAAATTACGGACATTAATAATTTATATTTTGATATTTTCTTCGAAGATTTTATTTTCATCTGACAGTTAATAAATAAAAACTTAATAGAAAACAGTTGACGAATGACAGTTAAAAATTGACAGTTGACAAATAATAGGTTACGGAAAATAATAATTTTTATTTTGATATTTTGTTCCTCGATTTATTTTATTTCCATTTGACAGTTAAATAGAAATTAAACAGAAGAAAGTTTGTCGAATGACAGTTAAAAATTGAAAGTTGACGATTAATAGCTTACGGATAAAAATAATTTTTATTTGGATGTTCTGTTCCTAGCTTTTATTTTCATTCGACTGTTAATAAATAGAAATTAAACAGAAGAAAGTTGACAAATGACAGTTGAAAATTATTAGGTTAGGTTAAGTTAGGTTAGGTTAGGTTAGGTTAGGTGGGGAGTCCGAAGTGGTTCAGGTAAAATTCTCTTCACTGAGATAGCCAGGTTAGGTTTGGTTAGGTTCTAGATTTTATTTTCAGTTCACAGTTAATAAATTACGAAAAAAAATCATTTTGATTTTGATATTTTCTTTCTAGATTTTATTTTGATTTGATAGTAAATACAAATTAAACAGAAGAAAGTTGACAGATGACAGTTGACAATTGACAGATGACAATTAATAAATTACAGATTTTTTTTGATATTTGACAGTTACCATTTGATACAACAGGTAAGAGTTAAAAGGTGACATTTGACAGATGCCATGTTACAGATGGCAGTTGAGAGAAAGTCAAAAAAAATATAACTTGAGTTTTTATTTCATTGATCTAGTTAATATAAGATAGTTATTAAATAAAAAAAATACAGGTGAAAGTTGACAATTGATAGATTAGTAACAGCTGAAAGAAGACAGTTGACGTATGACATTTTATAGTTGACAGAAAGCAGTATACAGATAGTATTTGATAGCAAAACTTTGAAGCAGTTTAAAATTGATAAATGAAAATTAAGGGCTGTCAGAAAACAGTAAAAAATTAACTAATTTTAAAATAAATAATAAATTTATTTCGTCTTTGTTTTCATGGTTTAGTTTAGATATGTCAAAAATAAATATTGACATATGACAGTTGACAATTGACAGTAAAGATATCAGTTGATGTATGTTTTTTTACAGAAGACAGTTGAAAGATGACAGCTTATAGGTGACAGTTGATGAATGATTCTTGTGACACTCAAAACTTGACAGTTGATAGTTAAGAGTTGTTAAATAACTTTGAGACAATAAATCTGTTATAGAAGATATGTAATTAAAATTTTTGTTTTTTTTTTGTTTCTTTGATCAAGTTTACATACTATAGTAAATAAAACTTGACAGATAACTGTTGATAATTAAAAAGTGACAATGGCAGTTGACAGATAGCAATTGACATATGACAATTTCGTAAGCAGGTGAAGCAAAGGCAATATAACGGGTGTCCAACAATTATTGCAGTCCCGGGTGGCGTTGGAATAAAAAACGTAGGTCGATTCTTACATGTTGCAAATAAATAAACTGACATTTTTAATGCACATTTAGGTTATGTTTGACAATTTACATGAAAGAATTGACCTACGTTTTTGATTCCAACGCCACCCGGGACTGCAATAATTGTTGGACACCCGTTATAATAAATAATAAAGGTAGAATTTAATAGATAAAGCCTAAATCAGCTGAAAAACTTCCAATTGAAAGTTAAGAACTGTTAGATGACATTTGATATCTAACACTTTTTATTTTGGTTTTCCTTTCCGAGATTTATTTTAAATAAGTTGACAATAGTGACAATAAAGACAACAGTTAATAGATGATGCTTCACACACTTGCCAGATAACAATTAATAAATGACAGCTTACAGATAGCAGTTGATAGATGAATTATTTTGAAATAGTTGATAGTTAGGAGCTGTCAGATAACAGTTGACAAATATTAGATTACGGAAAATATAATAATAAATTTGGTTTTTCTTTTTGTTTACATATGACTGTAAATAAATTCACAGTTTACTGTTGACAATTGACAGACCGGATAACAGTTGAAAAGTGACAGTTCATGTACGACACTTTACTAATAAGAGTTGAGAGAAAGCAGTTGGCAGAAAGTAATTGACAAATGACAGTTTACATGTGGCATTTGATGGACAATCTTGAAACGTTTTAAAAATGACAATTGAAAGTTAAGAGCTGTCAGGTAACAGTTGAAAATTAACAGGTTACGAAATATATAATAACTTTCTTTGGGTTTCGTTTCCATAGTTTACTTTACATAAACCAGCAAATAATAATTGAGGGATGACAGTTGTCAATTGACAGTAAAGATGACAATTGGTGGTAATGCTTTAGAGAAGACAGTTGTAAGACGATACTTGACAGATAACAATTGATAAATAATAACTTGCAGTTAACCGTTGATAGATGAATTTTAGACAATTGATAATCAAGAGCTGTCAGACAACAGTTGACAATTAGACTACAGAAAATATAATAAAATTCTCGTTCTTTGATTGTTTGATCAAGATTACATAAGACAAATGACAGCTTACAGATAGCATTTGATAGATAATTCTCGAAACAGTTGAAAATGACAATTTAAATTTCGTGTCAGATAATAGTTGAAAATTACTTCACATATGACAGCATTTAGATATTGAAATATGACAGTTGACAATTGACAGTAATGATAACAGTTGACAGATGAAGCTTTAAAGAAGACAGTTGAAAATTGGCATTCGACAGATAACAATTGATAAGTAAATTAATCAAGTGAATCTTTCAATTCAGTGTAAGTATGGATTACCACATAGTAACGGTCGCAACCATTATCTATATTAATTATGTGATGATAAATAAAAAATGACAGTTGACAGTTGACGATTGACAGACAATGTAACAGTTGGAAGGTGACACTTAGCGAATGAAACTTAACATATGATAAATAAATGATATCATTTTAAAGAGAACAATTGCCAAATGACAGTTTACAGGGAGCATTTGATAGATAATTGTTTAAACAGTTAAAAACCTGACAATTTAAATTGTCTGTCAGATAACAGTAAAAAATTAGCATACACATGACAGCAGTTGAAAATTGAAAGATGACAGTTGACAATTGACAGTAAAGATAACAATTGATGGATGACGCATTAAAGAAGACAGTTAAAAGGCGTCATTTGCCAGATAACACTTGAATAAATTAATCAAGTTTACATTTTTACACAGTTGACAGTTTACAATTGACAGACCATGTAAGAGTTGTTAAGTGAACGGATGACACTTTACATATGACAGAGATAGCAGTATGACATAAAGTAATTGACAAATGACAGTTTACAGATAGCATTTGATACATAATTGACATATTAATGTTGACAATTGACAGTAAAGATAACAGTTGATGGATGATGTTTTACACAATTTTACGGCATATGATAAAAAGCAATTGGTAAACAACAGCTTCTAGATAGCATTTTATAGATTAATTTTGACAGTTAATAGTTAGGAGCTGACAATTATTAGATTACAGAAAATAAAATAACATCCTTCGTTTTTCTTTCTTTGATCAAGTTCACATGTTATAGAAAATTAAAAATGACAGTTGACAATTGACCAGACAACCGTTATAAGGTGACAGATTGCGAATAACATTTTACATTTGACAAAAGAAAGATATCATTTGGCAGATAACAATTGATAAATGAATAAATGACAGTTTACAGGTAGCATTTGATGGATAGTTGAAAAATGACAATTTAAATCGTTTGTCAGATAACATTTGAAAATTGAAAGATGACAGTTATCAATTGACAGTAAAGAGAAGAGTTGACTGATGATGCTTTAAGGAAGACAGTTGAAAGGCTACATTTGACAGATAACAATTGATAAATAATTTGATCAAGTTTACATAATAATAATAATGGTAAATGACAGTTGACAGTTAACAATTTACGGACTTGGCAATAGTTGAGAACTGACAGTTGACGGATGACACTTTACATATGACAGTTGAGAGTTTTCAGTATGACAGAAAACAATTGACAAATATAGATAGCATTTGATAGATGAATTTTGATAGTTAAGAGCTGTCAGATAATAGTTATAAATAAAGATAAATATTAGATTATGAAAAATATAATAACATCCCTGGTGTTGAGTTAACATATGATAACCATTAAAAATTGACAGTTGACAATTGACAAACCAAGCCACAGTTGAAAAATGACAGATGACGGATGACACTTTAGATACGACAGTTGACCGATAGCTTATAGGTACCAGTTGATAGATAAATTTTGAGACAGTTGAAAATTGACAGATTAAATTGTCTATCATATATTGTCTATACATACACATAGCAGTTGATAGATGACGCTTTAAAGAAGACAGTTGAAAAGCGGCATTTGACAGAAAATAATTGATAAATAAATTGATCAAGTTTACATATGATGATAAATAAGAAATGACAGTTGACAGACCAGATAACAGTTGGAAAGTGACAGTTGACGGATGACATTTTACATACGAAAATTGAAATATAGCATTTGACAGATAACATCCATGTTCTTTGACTCTTGTTGAATATTGTTGAAATATGACAGTTTATAAATAAAAAATGTAAAGATGATAGTTAATTATTGATAGACGAGATAACAGTTGGTGTATGGAGCTTTACATATGACAAATGATAGATCACATTTGACAAATGACAGTTTGCAGGTAGAATTTGATAGATAATTCTTGAAACAGTTGAAAAATGACAATTTAAATTGTCTGTCAGATAAAAGTTGAAAATTACTTTACATATGACAGCGTTTGAAAATTAAAAGATGACAGTTGTCAATTGACAGTAAGGATAACCGTTGATGGATGACGCATTAAAGAAGACAGTTGAAAGGCCGAGTTTAACAGATAACAATTGATAAATAAATTGATCAAGTTGACAGTTGACAGACCATGTAACAGTTGGAAAGTGACAGTTGACGGATGACAGATAACAATTGATAAATAACAATTAATGGTTGATAGGCGAATTTGAGAGAGTTGATAGTTAAACAAGTTGCCAATTATTAAAGTACGAAAAATACAATAACATTCCTGTTCTGTGGTTGCTTGATCAAGTTAACATAAGACAAGGTGGTAAATAAAAGACAGTTGACAGTTGACAGACCAGATATCATTTGTAAAGCGGTAGTTGACGGATGACACTTTACAAATGACAATTAGTGAGGGATAGCAGTTGACAGATAACAATTGACAAATGACAGCTTACAGATAGCACACGATAGATAATTTTTGAAACAGTTGAAAATGGCAATTTAAAGTACCTGTCGGATAACAGTTGAAAATTAACAGGTTACTGAATATATAATAAATTTCTTTGGTGTTAGTTTGCATAGTATAATTTATATTTGAAATTTGACAGATAACACTTGACAATTGACAGTAAAGATATCAGTTGATGGATGATGCTTTACAAAAGTTAGTTTAGTTAGGTGGCACTTGACAGATAACAATTTATAAATGACAGCTTACACATAGCAAAATCAACTCTCTCAAAATTCATCTATCAAATTTTGAGAGAGTTGATTGTTGAGAGCTGACAAATAACAGTTGACAATTATTAGATGACGAAATATTCAATAATATCATTGGCCTTTGGTTGCTTGATAAAATTGACAATTGGCAGCTGATGATTGACAGACCAGATAAGAGTTGTATAGTGACAGTTGACGTATGATACAAATAGCAGTTGAGAGAGTTGGCAGAAAACACTTGACAAATGATAGTTTATAGGTAACCAAAAATAATTTTAACTCTAAAAATGGATAGAATAGACGTAAGTAATAATATTTACTTTGATCTTTTGTTTTTCATCTAGTTTCAATATGTAAGTTGACAGATAACAATTAACAAATGTCACTTAGCACTTGAAAATTGATAGTCGAGAGTTGACAATTGATTGTAAAGATAACGGTTGATAGTAATGCTTTACAGAAACAACAAAACAATTGATAAATAACAGCTTACAGATAACAGTTGATAGATGAATTTTAAGACAGTTGAGATAGTCAAGATCTGTCAGACAACAGTTGACAATTATTAAATTATGTTTAATATAATAACATCTTTGGTCTTTGGTTTTTTGATCAAGTTTACATTAGACAGGTAGTACATAAAATTGACAGTTGACAATTGACAAACCAGATAACAGTTGTAAAGTGGCAGTTAGTGGATTACACTTTAAAAATGACAGTTGACAGATAGGAATTGCTAAATGATAGTTTACAGTTAGAATTTGATACACAGGACAGTTGAAAGGCGGCATTTGACAGATAACAATTGATAAATAACAACTTACAGATAGTAGTTGATAGATGAATTTAAAGACAGTTAATAATCAACATCTGTTAGATAACAATTGACAATTTTAGATTACGGATAATATAATAACATCCTTGATCTTTGGTTGTTTGATCAAGTTTACATAAGAAATGTAGTAAATAAAAATTGACAGTTGACAGTTGACAATCGACAGATTAGATAACAGTTGTAAAGTGAGTTGTTGGATGACAGTTGACAGATTGAAATTGATAAATGACAGTTTACAGTTAACATTTGATACACAGGACAGTTGAAGGGCGGCACTTGACAGATAACAGTTGATAAATAACAGCTAACAGATAGCAGTTGCTATATGCATTTTGAGACAGTTGACAGTTAAAAGCTGTCAGACAATAGTTGACAATTATTAGATTACGGAAAATATAATAGTTTAGTTTATTGACTTTAAATAATATCGTTGGTTTTTGGTTGCTTGATCAAGTTTGCGTAGTAAATAAAAATTGACAGTTGACAATTAACAATTCACAATTGACAGACCAGATAACTGTTGTAAAGTGACAGTTTATTTAGTTATTTATTTATTTAATCTTTATCTATCATGCATTAAATTAAAAAAAAATAATTGACGAATGACACTTTACAAATGACAGTTAAGAGTAGTTGGCACACCTGATAAATGATATTTTACATGTAGCATTTAATGGTAACTGAAAATAATTTCAACACTAAAAATAGATGGAACAGACGTAAAAAATATAAAATAAAATATATAAAATTTTTGGTCATTTGTTTCTTGATCTAGTTTTAATATGTCAGTTAAGAGATGGTAGATGTCTAATGACAGTTGACAAACAGAAGAGATAAAAAAATGAAAGGTGAGAGTTGATAACAGATGATAGGTGTCAGAAAGCAATGGGGAAATATCGGTTGATTGATAAATCTTGCGATAGATTAATGCTGTCAATTGACAGTTGATAGTAGTTAGTTCTCAGATGGTAATTAACAGATTGTGAAAAATGTAAAAACTTTCTTTAATCTTTGCTTTATTGATATGATTAACATATAACAGTTATGACAGTTATTAAATTGACACGTGACAGTTGACAGTTGACAGAACAGATAACATTAATGAATGAGAGTTGAGAGATTGCGGTAAACAGATATTGATTAAGAAATGGTAGTTTACTAATGGCAGTTCATAGATAATTGTTTGTTGTTGAAAATTAATATTTGTCAACAGTTGACAATTGACTATTACGGAAGATATAATAACTTTCTTGGTCTTTTGTTTCTTGACATAGTTTTCATATGGCAGTAAATAATAATTGACAGTTGACAATTAAAAGGAAAAAGTTGAAGGATGACAGTTACAATATGGCAAGTATTTGATAAATTAATCCTGAGGGTGAGAAAATTGACAGATATAATAATTATTGAATTGACGAGGCTGATACTTGGTGAAATTCCATTACCTTAGATATAGTAACTATGTTCGGTTGATTGATCTAATTTACATATAATAGTTGAGAGTTAGCAAAATTAAAATTAAGAGATGCCAGTAGACAGCATTTGAAAAATGACAGTAAATAGAGGAATCTTGAGAAAGTTGAAACCTGATAGTTGACAGTTACTAAATAACAGTTACAATGTTACGAAAGATACAACATTTTTTTGTCTTCTGTATTTTTTTATCGAGTTTATATACGACAGTAAGAAACTAAAACCTTGACAATTGACAATTGACAGTAAAGGTAACAGTTAACGGTAATGGTTCACAGATGACAGTTGAAAGACGACACCTGACAGATAACAATTGACAAATAACAATTTACAAATAGCATTTGATAGATGAATTTGTGACAGTTAATAGTTAGGTGTCAGACAAAAGTTGACAATTATTAGATTGCGGAAAATATATTAACATCTTTGGTCTTCAGATTGTTGATCAAAATTGGTCACAGTTGACGGATGACACATTACATCTGACACTTGACAGATAGCAATTGACAAATATCAGTTTACAGTTAAATTTGATAGATGATTCTTGAAAAGGTTAAAAAATCACAATTTAAAGTGCCTGACAGATAACAGTTGAAAATTAAGAGTTTAGGGAATATATAATTACTTTTTTTGACCTTCATTTCCATGGAATAATTTACAAATGACAACACTTGAAAATTAACAGATGACAGATAACAACTGATAGTAAAGATAAAGGTTGATAGATGATGATTTACAGAAGACTTAGCTTACAGTTAGCAGTTGATAGACAATTTTTGATCCAGTTGATAGTTAAGAGCTGTCAGCTAGGTTTTTGGTTATTGGACAGATTACAGTTGACAATTGACATTTGAGATAACAGTTGTGACAGTAAATAATAAATGCTGTTCAAATATAAAATGATTTTTTTGGCAAATGGTTTATATTTATACACTGTAGAATATTTAGCAATTACGAATAATGTACAACTTACCGACATGAAGAGCTGTTCCGATTCCGACATCTGAAGGCTTCCTGTTGACGTTCGTCGGCGGCATGGGATCGTCGAGGAGGTCGCACATCCTCAGGTCGGGGCCGTGCTCCACCATCAGCTCCACCATGTCTCCGGTGCGGTCCATGATCGCGCACACCTCTTCGAAGGAGCGGTCGATCAGAGAGACGCCACCCCATTCCAGGATCTTGTCGCCCTGCTGCAGCCCCCCTTTCTCGGCAGGACCTCCGGGCACCGTCCACACGATGTACGCGATGAGGCGACCGTCGAGGGCCGCCTTACCACCAACGACTCTCATACCAAAACCACGTGCTGAAAATAAAAAAAACAACAATGATTAAAAACTACATTATAAAAATGAAAATATTTAATAATCCAAATAAAAGTGATTTTAAATAATGGATTGGTGAGGTTGTTACTTGTTGAAACTCCATATCACTTAATAAAATACTGATACATCTACCTGACGAAGCCACTGTTAACTTGCCAAGTACGTAATTTCAGGACGTTTATAATCGTGAAGTTATTTATGTACATTTGTCAGACATTTTTTATATATAGATTAAGTATCCAGACGCGCCACTATTGTCAATTGTTTGGCACAAAAATACCAAAAATAAAAATAAAAACCCTATAATAACGTGTGCTCTCTATGCTATTACTCTGTGATCGGTGGTTACTTAATCAGCCGACGGTGCAACAGAAATACTCTGGTTAAAGTTAATCAGGATTAGTTAATCGAAAAATTTAACCAGAGCTGGTGCAAGTGGCCATTAGTGTTGTTTAGTTATTATAAAACGTAAATTAATAATTTTTATGAAAAAGAAATGTGTCACAAACATAAAAGAACTATTAACTGAAAGCATTATTAAATTAAAAGCGTACTGATTAATCCTTTGTTCGAACATCAAAAATACATTCAAACACTATTCATTCTTTTACGTCTGTATGAAAACTCCCGTTTTTGCTGTCCCAAATTTTTCCCGTTAAAAACACTTTTCAATTTATTACAGGCAAGTAATCTTACACTTTCCATTCAATAGGGACAAAACTGTAACGTTGCTAAATCACGACATAATCCACGTTTTATTATTTGTATTCCATTTCCGCGAGGGAGGGTTGCGTGAAACGCGATTAAAACATTATCCGTGCCGGCTTTAACTTGTGTCTAGGTGATTTATGCGCGCTTTTGATCGAAAGCTCTACGGATATATTATTCATTATATCCACAGCTGATGTGTATGTGTCAGTATGCTACATAATAAATTTAAATTATGCACGGATATCAGTTATATATGTATATATATGTGCTGGAAAGCCGCATGAATAATTTAAAAACGTTAGGGGTCGTCAGGGAAATTACTGGAAATGGAAAATCTGTAATCTGAAACATGATTTTGAAATGTGTTGTGTGTGTTGGGCGAGGGGAAATGAGCGAAATTGATTAAAATAGTGTCAACGCCGTTATTTCGCCCAATTTTCTTGCGATTTCCCCGGAGAAAAAAACGAGGTACGTCTTCTTCTTCCTCTTATTCTTCTTCGTTCCGGACGAAATCGGCCGTGAAGAGATGGCCCCGGTCGTCCGTTTAAAGGGGGGTTTTGGGAAATTTAATCTGCCCTCTAAACGTTCTCGACCCGCACACCCCCCGTCTGCCCTTCCGACGTTTTCAATCGGATCGGCGTAATTTAACGCACGGACGGAGACACAATCCAGATGCCACGGGAATCGACCAATTAACTATAAATCTCTGGATATACAGACTCTTCCAGTTAACGACCCCCCGTCCGTTTAAAGGACTCGTGCGAATTGAGAGGTAACAGTCTCCAGTAAATTCTACTCGGTGTTCACAGCGTATTGATTGTGCGATTATCCATTGCAGCTGACACGGCTATGAAATATAGAATTTATCGTTGGAAAAGTTTACTTAAAGAAAAATAAACAATATTTAAAGAGAATAAAACTTTTCTACGGTTATTGTCCATCTAACAAAAATAACTATTATAAAATTAATAAAAATGTAATTTTGTTTTTTTTGCATTATCAAATTTTAATCGTTGTAATTTTGTTTCCAGTTACCACACATCAATTGTTTTTTTTAATATTTATAAAGATTCTTTAATTTTGAATGTATTTTGAAATTTTCAAGGTAACATCTTTAAAATTTAATTTTTTACAGAGATTTAAATCACGAGATGTAATTTAGTTTTTTTTGCATCCTCAACTTTTAAGCATTGTAGTTTTGTTTCCAGTGATCGCACGTCAATTGTTTTTTACATTTATAACGATACATTAATTTTGAATGCAGTTTGAAATTTTCAAGTTGATTTCTTTAAAATTTAATTTTTTACAGAAATTTAAACCAACAGATGTAATTTTGGTGTTTTTGTATCATCAAATTGTAAGCGTTGTTGTTTTGTTTCCAGTTATCGCACATCAATTGTTTTTTACATTTTTAAAGATAGGTTAATCTTGGTTTTAGTTTAAAATTTTTAAGTTAATTTCTTTAAAATTTATTTTTTTATAGCGATTTAAATCAACATATGTAATTTTAGTTTTTTTGAATTATCAACTTTTGAGAATTGTAGCTTTATTTACAGTTATCGCACATCAATTGTTTTTTACATTTAGAAAGATACATTAATACTGAATGCAGATGGAAATTTTTAACTTGATTTCCTCAGAATTTATTTTTTTACAGAGATTTAAATCACGAGATGTAATTTTGTTTTTTTGCATCATGAACTTTCAAGCGTTGTAGTTTTGTTTTAGGTTATCACATATCAATTGTTTTTTTACATTTATAAAGATACATTAATTCTGAATTCAGTTTGAAATTTTTAAGTTGATTTTATCAGAATTTATTTTTTTACAGAGATTTAAATCACGAGATGTAATTTTGGTTTTTTTGCATCATCAAATTTTAAGCGTTGTAATTTTGTGCCCAGTTACCATAAGTCAATTGTTTTTTATATTTATAAAGATTCTTTAATATTGAATGTATTTTGGAATTTTCAAGTTCGTTTCTTTAAAATTTAATTTTTTATAGAGATTTAAATCACGAGATGTAATTTTAGTTTTTTTGCATCCTCAACTTTTAAGCATTGTAGTTTTGTTTCCAGTGACCGCACGTCAATTGTTTTTTACATATATAAAGATATGTTCATTTTGAATATAGTTTGAAAGCTGATTTCTTTAAAAAAAAAATTTTACATTTTAATTCTTATTGATTTTCTTTTGTTGCAAATTTTTAAGTAATTTGAATTTTTTTTCTTATAAACTTCACATTTTTAAAAATTATAAATATTTTTATTTGTAATTGATTTTTCTTAGTAAATTTTAATTGTATGCAAATGAATTATTATATAAAGCTTTCAACCGTTTTTTCTTGATTCTCTTGACAGTTGATGCAGTCTTTTCTAATACATTTCCAACTGTTTTGTTTGTGTGTTTTAAAGGTTTTAATTGTTTTCTTTTTCTTAGTAATATTTATATTTTTTAACTAACCTATTCTTTTTTTTTCTCTAAAATTTCAGCTGGGTATTAGCAACATTTATTTTTTAGAAGGCTTTTGATAGTAATTTTTGAAACAAAAAACTGGCGAAATTTTGAATTCTTTCTATATTTTTATTAATTTTTTCTCGCCATTTGTTTTATTTCTTGTGCAACTTTAAGTAGTTATTTTTATTTTAAATTATTTTATTAACAAATTTCAATTTTATTCATGACAAAATTAATAGGGTATTGATCTAGCGTACTCCTGACCTACCTTAACAAAATGTGAATTAAATTAGGTTAAGAGTATGCCAGCGCAATGGAAATTTTCTTGAGGTAGGTCAAGAGTACGTACGCTAGGTGAATATAGATTTTATTGTGGCTGAATAAATCAAACAATGGTTTAGTGGGGTAGGTTAGGAGTACGCTAGATCAATGCATTGTTTATTAAGGTAGGTCAAGAGTACGCTGGCTTAAACAAATATTCTATTGGGAAGGAACTTTAACTTTCTTCTAACATCTAACATCATCAATAGTCAACTATCATTTATAATTCGTCCAATATTGTCAACTTGGATTTGTTAAACGTTAAGATTCGTTGCGACCGTTACTACGTGGTAATTCATGCTAAACAATAATTTAACACACTAGCTATATTTTTGTTGCAGAAACATAGTAACATTAGTGAATTTTCTACAACGTAAAGGACTTATATATTTTTATTACATAGTAAGTGTGTCAATTCAGTGTTAACCGTTATTGTTAAACTGTTATCGATCGTCTGTTATCTGCCATCTGTTAGATGTCATCTTTCATCTGTCGACTGTCAACTATAATTTCTAGCCTGTCATATGTTCATTTGTCAACTGTCATTTGGTATCTGTCAGCTGCCATCTGTCAACTGTCATCTGATATTTGTCAGCTGCCATTTGTCAACTGTCTATAAGTAAACTTTTCTTTTATATTGATAAAAAATTTAAATTAAATTACTATAACAAACAATTAAAAATGCAAAACACAACTAAAATTTTTGTAAAAGTCTCTAATGAAAAGTAGTGTAAAGTTTGCAAGATGGATATATATTAATATATTAATTAATTTTACAATTTACAATTCTTTGGATGGAACTGAATTTTTAAATTGTAAAATAAAACTCTTGAAAACTTCTTTGAAGAAATGGAACATAACAAGAGTTTTACTGCTCTAAATTTGAAATTTACAGTTTATCATTTTCAACTATGGTCTATCATTTGACAACTATAACCGATATCTATTAACTATCATCTGTTATCCGACAAATATTGTCATCTGTCAAGTTACATCTATTATCAGTGAAATTCAACAATCGAATTGAATGTACCAAATAAAATTTTCCATTTGTCATCAGTTAAGAGTCATATATTATATGTCACGTGGCATTTGTCATCTGCCAGCTGTCAACTGTCAAAAAAATATTATATATATATATCACATGTGATCTATTAATTCTGCCAATTCAAATTTTTTGTCCGTCATCTATTATCATCAACTGTCAACTGCTATCTGTCAATTGTTATCAGCTATCTTCACCAATCGTCCGCCAACTATTAACTGTCAACTAACACTCTGTCATTTATCACCTATCATTTTTTATTGAATATCTATCATCTGTTATCTGTTATCTCTCATCTGTCAACTATCGACGCTCAAATTTATTTGCAGGAAAAATTAATTTTGATTGAACGATTTGTCATTATCTGTCTTGTGTCATCTGTTAGTAGTTAACTCATATCTGTTATCTGTCAACTTTTAACTGTTATCGTCAAATATTATTTGTTATCAGTCATTGTTCTTAAATATTGTCTGAACTTTCAACTATCAACTTTTATATATAAATTGACATCTACCATTTGTCATCGGTCAACAGTAATCTATTATATATCATATATATGTCATCTATCAACTGTTAACTTTCAAAAATTATTACATATGTCACTTGTGTTTATAAATATAGGATTTGCCATCTTTAAACCATGATCTATTATGTGTCAACTATAAACTGTCAACTCAAAGTGGTTATCCATTAAAAGTAATCTATTCATCTAGTCATCTGTCAACTGCTATCTGTCAATTATTAGAGGCTATCTTAATCTATCTTCTGTCAACTATTAACTATTAACTATTATCTGACATTTGCCAACTATAATTTTTCATTAAACATCTATCATCTGTTATCTGTTATCTCTTATCTGTCAACTATTACAAATTAATTTGCAGGATAAATAGATTTTAAATGAACGATTTGTTATTATCAGCCATGATTTGTCATGTGTTATCTATAAACTGTGATATGGTAATGCTCGACGCATATTTCTTATCTGTCAACTTTTAACTGTTATCGTTAAATATTATTTGACATCAGTTACAATTCTCAACTGTTGTTAACTGTCAAATTATATATGTTATCCGTGAACTTTCAACTATCCACTGTCATATGCCATTTGTCATCAGCCAACAGCCATCTATTTTATGTAAAATGTCATTTGTCTTCTGTCAATTGCCAAAAAAATATTACATATGTCACCTATGTTTTCAAAAACACGAATGCAATCTTTGAACAATAATCTGTAATATTGATACATAAACTGTAAACTCTAATCTGTTGTTCGTTAAGACCATCGTCAACTGTCAACTGTTATCGGCTATCTCCATCTATCATCTGTTAACTATCAACTGTCAACTATTATCTGTCATTTGCCATCTATCACTTTTAATTTAACATCTATCATCTGTTATCTACTATCTCTCATCTGTCAACTGTCGACTCACAAATTTTCATTTGAGCTATGATCTGTCAAATAACTAGTCAACTAGTATCTGTTATCTGTCAACTTTTAACTGCTATCTTCAATTGTAGTTATTGTTCTGAAATATTGTCAAGTGTTAAGTTATATCTATCAGCTGTCATCAGTCGACAGTCATCTATGTCATTTGTCATTTTTCATCTGTCAACTCTCAAATCAATATTACATACGTCACCTGTGTTTTTAAATATATGATTTGCCATCTTTGAACACATAAACTGTCAACTCAAATCTGTTGTTCGTTAAGAGTAATCCATTATCGTCAACTGTCAACTGTTATCGGCTATTTCCATCTATCATCTATTATCTACCAACTGTAGACCATTATTTGTTATTTGAAATCTATCTCTTTTCATTTAACATCTATTATCTGTTATCTGCTATCTCTCATCTGTCAATTATCGACTCTCAAATTTATTTCTCAAATCTGTCATTTTTTAGATATGATTTGTCAAATGTCATCTACAAGCTGTTATCTGTTAATAGTCAACTCATATCTGTTATCTGTCAACTGTTTGCTGTTATCGTCAAATATTATTTATCATCGGTCATTAACTTTCAACTATCAAATTTTATCTATCAACTGTCATCTGCCATTGGTCATCAGTTAAAAGTCATCTATTTCATGCCAATGGTCATTTGTCATCTGTCAACGGTGAAAAGTTACATATATCAGCTGTGCTTTTAAATATACGACTTTTCATTTTTAAACCATTATCTGTTGTGTCAACTATAAACTGTCAACTCAAATCTGTTGTCCGTTGAGAGTAATCTGTTACCGTCAACTGTCAACTGCTATCTGTCAATTGCTATCGGTTATCTCAAACTATCAACTGTCATGTATCACCTATCATTTTTTCAGTTAACATCTATTATCTGTTATCAGTCATTTCATATCTGTGAACTATCGACGCTCAAATTTATTTTCAGAATAAATTAATTTTAAATCAATTATATGTCATTATCAGCTGTGATCTGTCATATCTGTTATCCGTCATTTTTAAACTTTTCTCGTCAAATATTATTTGTCATCAGTCATAAATATTGTCAACTGTCAAGTTATATCTGCTATCAACTATCAATTGTCATTTGCCCTTTGTCTTCAGTCAATAGTAATCTATTTTATGTCATATGTTATTTGTCATCTGTCATCTGTCACCTGTCAAAAAAATATTACACCTGTTGTTTTTTAAATATACGATTCGTCTATTTAAACTATAATCTGTATAGTGACAACTATAAACTGTCAACTCAAATCTGTTGTCCATTGCCTTATCTGACAAATATAATATGTCAACTATCGTCCGCCAGGTCTCAACTTGACAGAAATTATCATTTGTCAATTTTTGTCTCTCCACAATTAATTAATATTTGACAACTGTCATCTACCTGTCAATTGTTAAGTGTTAATAAAATATTATAGTAGATTTCTGTTGAAAAGGTAAACATTCAAGTATTAAATTAAAATATATTAAAAAAATAATTAGCACAATCTATTTCTAGGTTAATTAGGTGCTAACAAAAAAATGTCTCTACAGTTTTCTTATCGTTTTATAACTGTCATTTCTTAACTACTATTTATTAGTTGTCAGATGCTATTTGTTAACTGTCTATTGTCATATAATAAATATAATATGTCAACGTTCGCCTGTCAGCACTCAAGTATCATCGCTCAATTGTCATCTGTCAACCGCCAATTATCAATACAATCATTTGTCATGTGTTGTCTGTCAACTATCAAATAATATCTGGCAACTTTCATCTACTTATCTATTGTTAACTTAAAAACTGTTAACCCTCAAATTGTAACTGCCAACTGTCATCTGTCAACAAAATGTGATTTCTTATATTATAAAAAGATTAAGTCTTGGATCTTAAAGGTATACACTTCGTAATACATTTTTAAACACTTTTACTTTTAAAACAAGTAAAAGTGTTTTCTACATTCTTAAAAGATTAAGTATCTCAAGAAATATATGAAAAGATTTCTAATATATATATATTTTAAATTAAGTTGTGTTATTTATACGATGAATATTTACCAAAAAAAAATATTTATATAAGGCATCTGTGAATTTACAGGGTGTATTATGAAAGTAATGCGTATGATTTTATTGTGATGCAACTATCCATCACAGCGGGGTAAAACGGGTTGGGAAATGTAATAAAGAGTCTGCTTATCCAATGCAGCCGGTCACCAGTTTGCTTTGAGCAGTCTGAGTGGAAAAACCAGCCGGTAATTGATAGATTTAGATTAATTAAATATTACTGTTGTTCCTATTTTGACACTTCCTAAAAAACTTATTTACATTTTTCTTAACAACCTTTCCATCGCCCTGTAATCAATAAATTATGTACTTGTCGTAAGGAGATTCTAGAATCGGCTAGTTCAAGGTCAGAGGATGTGCTTGACTTTGATCTTCATATAACCTTGACCTTTATATGACTTTGACAAGCTAACGATCATGGCCTTTAAATGACCTTCATGTTGTAATGACCTTCAAGTAACCTTGGCTCTTAAAATGTCTGTTTTACTTTTCAACTAGGAGAGAGGAAACGCTGGAATTCAATAAATTGAATGGTAATAGATATTCGAAATTAGTTTTGTAAAGTGTGTTAGCCGTATTAATTTTTTTCATTATATCCGATTATTTACAAATTCGTAAACAAACACAAAATTGTGTTATGCGTCACCTGTCAACTGTGATCGTCAACTGTTATTTATCATCAGTTCATTGCCATTTATTCTTTGTCATCAATTTACCACCGAAAGATTTAAAAATATTATTTGTGAGTTTTAATCTTTGAATATATGGTTACCCTTATATCTATTAACTGTCAATTTTTAATCTGTTAACTAAAAACCAAAAACTATTTACTGAAAACTGACGTCTGTTACCTGGCCAATACAGCATATTAACTGGCGTTTGTCAACCCTCAACTCTCACCGCTCAATTAACATCTGTCAACTGCTATTAATCAGTTGGCAGATATTATCTGTCATCTGTCAATTGTCTACTGTTCTCTGTTAACTGTCGCCTGATCTGATAAATGTAATATATTAACTTTCGCCTATCGGCATTCAATTATTATCGCTCAATTGTCATGTGTCAACTGCCAGTTATTAGTTGTGAGAAACTATCATTTGTTGTTGTCTGCTAACTGTCAACTAATATATGACAACTGTCATCTACCTGTCAAGTGTCGACTGTTAATGAAATATTATATTATATTTCTGTTAAAAATGTTAAAAAGTTTTAAAATAACACCACAATCAATTTGTAGGATAATTAGATTTAACACAAATATTTCTCGTTGATTGTTGAGGCACTTATATATTGAAAATCCATTATTACAAAGATTTATAAACTGTTTTTCTTATCGTTTTATAACTGTCATCTCTTATTTATCAGTTGTCAGATGTTATATGTCAACTGTCTACTGTCATCTGATAAATATAATATGACGTTCACCTCAATTGTCATCTGTCAACTGTGATTATCAATTTTCTGAAGCTATAATCATTTGCCAGGTATTGTCTGTCAACTATCAACTAATGTCTGGCAACTGTGACCTACTTGTCAACTAAGTAAGAAATATTATCTTAGATTTCTTTTTAAAAAAAGTTAAGCACAATGTATTTGTAGGATGATAAATGAGTCGTCTGATTTGATAAATATAGTATGTTAACTGTGGCATGTCAACATTCAACAACTGCTATTGCTCAAATTTCCTCTGTCGACTGTCAGATTTTATCTGTAAATTACAATCTCTCATTTGTCAATTGTTGTCTGTCAACTTTCAACTGATATCTGTCAACTGTCATTTATCATTTAGTAGAAATTATTATTTGTGAATTGTTGTTGTCAGCTATTAACTGTTGTTTACCTGTCATTTGTCAACTGTTAATGAGATATTATACTTTTTTATTAGATTCTAGAATTATTTAAATAAAAATTTAACATATTGTCTATCTCTATATATTATATTATAAAAATCAGCACAATGTATTTGTAAGATGACAAATCAGTCTGTCAACTATCTACTAACATCTGTTAATTGTCGTTTGATTTTATAAATATATTATGTCAAATGTTGCCTGTCAATACTCAATTGTCATTGCTCAGTTGTTATCTGTCAACTATCCTATGTCAAACTTAAATTAACAATTCTTAAATGTCGTCTGTAAATTATAACTTATAATCTCTCAATTGTTGTCTGCCAAATTTTAAATGACATCTGTCAACTGTCATCTATCAACTATTACTTATCAAGCGTCAACTGTTAATAAAATTGTATTTAAAAAAAGCTGAAAGAAACTCAACAATCATCGCTCAATTGTCATCTGTTAACTTCCAATTAGCAGATGTCAGAAACTCTCATTTGTCATTTGTTCTCTGTCAACTATTTACTAATAACTTGCAACAGTCATTCACCTGTTAATTGTCAAATGTTAATAAAGTTTTACAATATCAAGCTTCTCGCTTCTCAATTAAAAGTTTTTGTTATATAACAATCATACTACGCTCTTCTCAAATTTAAAAAAGGTTCTCTTAGTAAGTGAAAGAATAGTTTTATGCTTCTCTACATTGAGAAGAAGGAACATTAAACTTCTCGCTACTCAATTAAACCAATTTTTAAGTGACAATCAAACTACACTCTTCTTAAATTGTGAAACTTTTCTCATTGTAAGTAGAAGAATAACCGTACTCGTCTCTAGATTGAGAAGAGCGCAGCTCGATAGTAAACTGATTTAATAAACGAGAGTTTTCAAGTAAAAGTTTTCGTTTTTTTAACCACTATTAAAAAATGTTTAAACTATCGAGCTTCTCTCTTCTCACATAAGTTTTAATGTTACAATAGAATTGAATATCAAGCTTCTCGCTTCTCAATTAAAAGTTTTTGTTATATAACAATCAAACTACGCTCTTCTCAAATTTAGAAAAGGTTCTCTTAGTAAGTAAAAGAATAGTTTTATGCTTCTCTACATTGAGAAGAAGGAACATTAAACTTCTCGCTACTCAATTAAATCAATTTTTAAGTGACAATCAAACTACACTCTTCTTAAATTGTGAAACTTTTCTCATTGTAAGTAGAAGAATAACCGTACTCGTCTCTAGATTGAGAAGAGCGCAGCTCGATAGTTAACTGATTTAATAAACGAGAGTTCTCAAGTAAATGTTTTCGACTCTAATTTTTGTTTTTTTAAAATTCTTCAAACTATCGAGCTTCGCTCTTCTCACGTTAGTTTTTATGCAGCTTTGCCTTTCCTGTATTTTCTTTTAAACACGTATAAAGCTACACTTTTCAAACAAAAATATTCGTATAAGTATCGAGCTTAGTGAATATTTTTTGTCTCTAATTAAAAGAATAGTTTTACGCCTTTCTATAATGAGAAGAGCACAGTTCGATAGTATAATATTTCAACCAACAAGTTCTTCGCAGTAAGGCATTTAAAACAACAATCCAACTTGGTTTTAAGTATTTTTAGTAATAAGTTTTAAGCCACACTCTTCTCAAATAATTTATTTTATGATTATCGAGTTTTGTGAATATTTTCCCTCTCGAAGTAAAAAAAAGTGTTATGCTTCTCTTCATTGAGAAGAGCGCAGCTCGATAGTAAACTAATTTGATTATTAAAATTCTCAGAGTACAAATTTTCGGTTATATTTCCACCGTTAAAAAATATTTTAACTATCGAGCTTCGCTCTTCTCACGTAAGTTTTAATGTTACAATAGAATTGAATGTAATGAAGACAGACTCATAAAATAAAAAATTTCAGTTATATTACCTTTATTCATTTATAATTATGTTAACTATCGAGCTTCGCACAATGTATTTATAGGATGACAAATTCGCTTGACAACTGTTTACTGTTATCTGTCGTATGACTTAATAAATATAATATGTTAACTGTGGCCCGTCAACACTCAATGGTCATTGCTCAATTGTCCTCTGTCAACTTCGAATTGTCAGCTAGATACTGTCATCCGTCAACTATTAATAAAATAGTATTCTTTAAAAGAAGTAAAAACAAAATAAGTGTCTCTAGAAAATGTTAAAAAAATGGGAATAATCTATTTATAGTATGAGTAGATATTAAGCCAATTATTTGTAAATTCTTTTCTTTATCATTTGATAACTGTCAACTGTCTATGTTACCGTCATCTGTTAACTGTAGTCTGATCTAAATATAATAGGTCTATGTGCTGTTTGTCAGCACTTAGGTTTAATTGGTTAATTATTATCTTTCAACTGGGAATTATCAATTAGAAGGTCAATTAATTCATCACGGGTTAAGTGAGAATTTATTTAATCGTGCAAATTATCAGTTATCAGAAACTATTGTTTGTCAATTGTTGTCTATCATTTATCTACTAATATCTGGCAAATGTCAACAGTAAAAGTATCTGTAGAAAATATTGAAAGAATAATCAACACAATATCTTTGTAGGATGACAAATTAGACTGTCAACTGTCTACTGTTATCTGTTAACTGTCGTTAATCTGCTAAATATAATATGTTAACTGTTGCCTCTGAACACTTAATTATCAGTTCTCAATTTTCATCTGTCAACTGTCATTATTATATAATTAGTTGTATCTTTCAATTTTTGTATATCAACTATCAACAGGTTCTATTAATATTAATGAAATATTCTTTTTTTAAAGAAAGATAAAAAATTAAGTATCTCTAGAGAATATTAAAAAAAAATCATCACAAAAAACATTTCATTGAGAATAAACTGTTTTATTTTAAATAATTTTACTCTTGTTATTTATATAATGTCAAATTTTAACTGTCAACTGTCTAATATTATCTACAAAATGTAGTATATTATCTGGTAACTATAATATGTCAACTGTCGTCAATCAACTCTAAAATATCTATTGCTTACTGTCCTTTTTAAATTATCACATCTAAACTGTTATTTGTCAATTATCAAGTGCTGTCTGTTGTCTGCCAATTGTTAATTATAAATTGTCAATCGTCAATTGGTATAAATAATACTGTTGTATCCTCTCTTTACACTTTAAGTGTGAAGTGTGAAGAAAGGTTATAACAGTGTTATTTATATTGATATAATCTTCACGAAACCCAAAAGAAAACATTAGTCAGTTGGTAACTTGGTAACTGTTAATTGTCATCTAACAACATAATGTTATTGTTTGTATTATAAACAGTAAAAAGAAGTAAGTATTTTAAGAAGCAGATCTTCGTTTTCAAAGCGTTTAAAATTAAGATGTGTTAAAGTTATTTATAAAATGAATATGTGCCAAAGAAAATATTTATATATGGCGTTTGTGATTTTACAGGGTCTATTATGAAAGTAACGCGTATGATTTTATTGTGACGCGATTAATAATCGCAGCGGAGTAAAACGGGTCGGAAAATGTGGTAAAGGGTTAATAAAGTCGGTCGCCAGTTTGTTCTGAACAGTCTGAGTGTTTTCGAGTGAAGTGCGTTTTTCGACTTTGTAAAATAGCGTTTTGGAGCGTTCAAGAGGCCTTCGACGTTGACTGCATTTCAATATTACAGTCCGTGAGATGACACAAGGCGTTCAAGGAAGGCTGGGAGTTGATCGCCCATGAACACCGTTTTGGATGCCCACTAACGGCCAGAATTGAGCAAATCGCTGACAACCTAAACATGTCCACACTTGCGATACATAGGATAGTGACCGAGGATATGCAAAATACGCAAGGTCTGTGCAAAGCTTGTGAATGAAGAGAGAGCTGAAAGGAAAGCATTGGGAGTCTGTTTAAGATATGCAAAAGTATGTTACAATGTTACTAGAAACATTCCCATTGAGAAGTTTCAGGGTACCTTCCAGGCATGACTGACATGTTTGTGCAAGTGTGTTGATGTTTATGGAGAGGATTTTGTAAAATTTAAAGAATTTGTACCGTTACGATCAATAGATATAATATTCTCAGAAAATGAGCATTACTTTTATAATGGACTTTGTATATCTCCTAATTATTCCTGTCCACTGTTTGCTGTTATCTGTATACGCAACTGTTATTTGTCATCTTCGACGATATTTATCAACTGTCAAGTGTTATCTAACAATTTTGTGATACATCTTAGTTGAAACATGCCATGTGATAATTGTCATCTGTCAACTATTAACTTCCATCTGTCAGCGATTATCTACCAATTACCTATCAGCAGGTAATTAGTAAATAATTGTTGCTTAAATATTACTGTTGTTGCTATTTTGAAACTTTCTAAAAAATAAGTAAATATTCTCACATTTTTCTTAACCAGTTAACTGTATTCGAGCAAATTTCATGACTCACAGAAATTCGCACATTCAAAACGGAGCGACACAGTTAACTGGTTAATAACCTTTTGATCGCCCTGTAATCAATAGATTATGATCCCTGAGGACCAAGGTATGTTTTTTACAATTCATTTTTCCAAAATCTCTTCCAACCCTCTTTCATCACATATTCCTTCATCTTTTTATCCTTACTGTATCTTCATCGCCAATTCCTCCTCATAATTTCCCCAGGTTTATATTACCATTGCAGTATTTGAATTCTGGGGTTCCACAGGGTATAGTTTTAGGACCACTTTTAATTATTGTATACTTAAATAAGCTGTTTTCATTAAGCATTATAGAGGGTATTTGTGGGGATACTTTATAAATAATTTAATTAGTCTAAGTTAAGGGATACAATTGAAAATAATTTAATTAGGAGTTTAATTTGATATAACTTATAGAATATAGCAATATTTCACTATGAAGAATGAGGAAATAAATAAAAGGAGTGTTTTAATTGAGAAATAAACGAAAGTATGAATTATTGGGACATAAATTCGTACTTTCGTTTATTTCTCAATTAAATAGACATACATTCACCCACACTACTTTTTTTCATATTACTAAAGCCGGACGAGTGGTGTCTTATTCGTATGAAACACGATCCACCAGGGAGCATTTCCCGTTCCACCACCGATCTCGTCCCCATCTAGCGGCCGCATCACGGATACGTCCGCGCCGGTATCGATCCCCACCCCTGCCCGTTCCTAGGTCTAATTTATGAACTGGCACAATTGACCTGTTGCGAGGGAGACGGACCGTGCGCGCGACCTGTTGAGTCTCCGCCAGAGGATCTCCCCGCACCGATCCACCCCCATCACCAGCAGAACGATTTTTACACGACGGCACGCAAAAAGTGCGTCATTCGATCCTGACATTGTGTGCACACACAATGAGGCGAAATGATGGGGGAAAGAGAGAGAGGGGGAGAGAAGTGGGGTTAATTAAAATCATCATCACTCTTTTAGGGCCACTTTGCGTCATTGTTTTTCGATGACCCTCATCAATTGTTTCATCTGTCCGTGTGGATTATCATCATGTAAAAAAACTTGATGTGAGGTTTTCAAAAACAATAGTATTGTAGAAAACCGTAATGGACTTTTATGCACTTTTCACAAAATCTTGAAATGGAGAAAAACAGTTTTGTAATTACAAACATTGAAATTTGATAGATTTTAAATAATTGTGATTTCTCTTATGTCAACTATTGTCAGTGAAATAATTAATGGTTGTACTAAAACATCATCATATTGCGGTAGGTCAGGTATACGCTAATTTGAATTAACTACATCATCTATATCATCTATATATTTATAAATATATAAGATAAATGTGATGTTTCTATATATTTGAGTTCAAACTTCTAATCCTAATGATCATCGCATTCGGATCATTACTTTCATTGAATTAAACCTCCCTTTAACCCACCCCCGCCAAACAGCGGCTCGAATAGATGACGGAAACTATTCGGAATTAATAAACCGGTCCGGTGTGCCGCCTCAAATAATAATCAGTCGAGTTTTCTATGCGTAATCAACGGCGCCGAGAGGGAGCCACTGTATTCCGAACAGATATCCACCGATGAGCATTCCCTGCGATCCGTCGAATTCCATAGCGGCTTTATGAGCGAGGAGAGGATCCAACGTCCGACCCTTCGCCGTTTGCCCTCGCCTGCCCACCGCAAAATTCCATATTCAGCCCTCGACGTCCGCGCGTATTCATACGTCCGTCTCCCTTTTCTATGGCCTCACAACTGGATGATGATGATGATGATGATACTGCGGACGATTTCGTTGTCCGTTGCTATCTGTTCGAAATTCGAAACCCTGCCGGATTTAAAAGGTGCGAAGAAACTCGTTACCATTCAAAAAATAATATTATGTATGTAATATAATACTAGAGTATTCAATTGCTTGAAGTAGCGTACACCTGACCTAACGCAGTAAAAGTGTTTTTTTAATGTTGTCGGCGTTTACTTGATTAAAAATAAATACAGTTAGTACAATAGATATATTGGGGTAAAACAAAGTGTAAAGTGTATTTATTTTTAATAAAAGTGTATTGACCAATCAAGGTTTTAACGTTTAACGCTTACCTGATGTCACGCCATGTGAGGGTTCTTAAAGAATCATGTGTGAGTGCCTCTACTTCGATCTAAGACACAGGATTGAGGCAGCTGTTGCAACATTTACAACAGAAACACTAAACAAAGTTTAAGAAGAACTGGCCCATCAACTTGATAAAGCTTACATAAAGATAAAGATAAATATATGTACCGTGTGAACATTAAACACTTGTAAGCTTGTATGTATAACTGTTAGAGTTTCTCTTACATTTCACGTATTAATCATGTTTTTAAGTTTTACGTAATAAATATTACAAAGCGTTAAAACCCCGATATTCATTTAGAAACACCCGGTATAATATATTAATATAGCTTAAGCTCTTTATTTTTATTTCTTTATTTCAATCACTTATTGATTGCTAAAAAAATTGTATAAATAAACTGGATACCGTGGGCGAAAGTAATTAATCATCGAGTAATGTTGCAATTACTCGATGCGTTTTTTCTGAAAGCTCGAGCGCAAACAAAGAGGCGAAGACGTAGAATCAATTTTCAAAGCATTTTCTCGGAATACAAATAACTTTCGACGTTTTCGCTTATTCCCTTAAAAAGTTTCTGATGGCGGATGGAATATCAGCCCTGCGGTTAGTTGCAAACAAGACGATACACCCACGTATTTTCTGTGTTTGCCCAGACTACACGTCGAGAGTATTGATGCGGCTATAGGCTGACTGGAAAATTGGTGCATGGATTATAGGTATTGTTCAGACACTGCTGTTTATTTTAAATTTAAGAAATAAATACAAATTTTATGTTATAAGGAAAGCTCAAGTTTAAGTATTTAACTAAAAATGCATCAATCTTCACAAATTATCTATTAAAAACACTTTCTGGAACAAAAGATAAAGCGATAAATATTATGAAAACATTAAAAGAAATAATGCAAGAAAACGTTCCAACAAGATAAAACACTGCTGCAAAAATGTTATGATAAGTAACTACTAAAAAATACTAAAACAAAATTTACCAGAAAATTTGGATGAGGAAAAATGGGATCATTTTTTATCTAAAAAATTTTAGAAATCTAGAAGAGATATGATGAAGAATTTTAGAAATTCTAGTGGTATTAGAGAAAACTGGTTAGAAAGTATAGAAGAGTATAAAAAAATGCTGGAAAATTCTAAAAAATCAGAAATAGAAATTACTAGAGAAATTTAGACCCTTTGAAGAAAATTCTAATAAATTGTTATCCAAATTGCTACAGTCCTACATCTTGAAAACCAATTCTGAAAATCAGAATAAAAAAAATTCTTCAAAATTCCAATAAGATAGAATAAAAAAGTAAGAAATTTTCGAGAAAATTCTGGAAATTCTAGATGATTAAAATAGTCTAATGGAAAATATTTAAGATCTCAATGAAAAATTCTTGTAATTTAAATTAATAAAAAAAATATTTATAAAATTTCAATAAATAAAGAGAAAATTTCAAAAATTCTAAAAATCAATAGTTGAAAAAATTAAAATTTAACAATGCGTCATATTTATATTATAAAATATTAATAAATAAAATAGAAATGAATGAAAAGAATGGTTGCGACCGTTAATATATAGTAATCCATACTAAACTAAAATTGAAAAATTCGCTATATTTATATATTGAATTTTTCAAATCAGTGTAAAATAGAAATTCCAAAATTTTAAAACCCTTAAAAAATGTAGGAATCTGGAGAAGGAACTATTAGAATTAGATAGAAATATTGAGAAATCACAAGACAACTTGTTAACAATTTTAAAACTTTCGAAGCAAATTTTAGGAATCTGGAAAATAAAAAAAAATACAAAAATGCAAAACGTCAGATTACTATAAAATTGCAATATTTTAAGAAACTCTTTAAAATTTCCATGAAAATTTTCCGAGAGAGTCTAATAACAAAATTTATTGAAAACATATTTGAGAACTATAGAAATCTTAAAAGAAAATCCAGTAGAAAATTTTAGCACGCTTAAAGAAAGTTGTAGCAATTAAAAAAAGTTCTGATACAATAAAATAAGATTTTCCTAAAACTTTCGGTAAGATAAATACGAAATACTGGCCCAAAATAATAAATTATTATTAATTTTTAATAGATCTTGCAATGTTAATAAATAAATAAATCTTGTTGTAAAAAACCCAAATTTTTTTAAAAATTTCTTTTCAGTTTGTTAGAATCTCAGAACTTTGGAAAAAATTCTAGAAATCAAGTAATTCTTACTTGATAAAAAAACTACTAGAAAATAAATTCTAAAAAAAATTCAAGAAACTCGAAACATAATTTCGATAATAAGTTGCTGGAAAATTCTTACACAGAACAAAATTCAAATTCTCAAAAAAAGCAGGAATAATTATTGGGAAAGTCTTTAAATTTGAGAGCAATTTTTAAAGAGAAAATAAAGTAAGTTAACTTGATACATTTTTGGAAAACGAATAAGATTCCTGAAACCTAGTAGAAAAGTTGATAGAACATTCTCAAACTGTTTGAGATTTTTCAAATGAAATTGCAGGAAGGAAAAAATTTGTAACAATAAAAGAAGGTTTGGTGGAAAAATTTTGATAACATCAAGCCTAAAATGATGGAATATTATAGAAACCTAGAAGAACACTTTTTGGAAATTTTTTGACCAGCTGAAAAGTGCTTAGAATCTGGGAGAGAAAAAACTACAGAAAATACAGATAAAATAAAATAAAATTCCTTGTAAAATTCTATAGTTAGAAAGTGGAAAATTTTAAAGTATTCTCTAAGAAAAAGAAGAAATTTTTTGTAAAATTTTAGAACTTTTGAAGAACATTTTAGGAAACCTTGAACAATCAATTTTTGAAAATATTGAAAAAGTTTAGAAAACTACTAGAAAATTCTAGAATATTCGTAGCAACACTTTTTTTTGCAAAATTTTAGTAAAACAATACTTCCTGACTTTCTAAAATAAATAATGAGATAAAATACAAAATGTTCTAACATTTCTCATAAAAGAACAAACATTGCTGAAAATTAAAGGAATTTAGAAGAGAAATTTTAGGATAATCAAAAATTTCTGAAAATTTAAATCTTAAGGAAACTAAAGAAGATTTATAACAAAATATAGCAATTTGGAAGCGAAATTTGTACAAAATTTTAATTAAACAAGATTTCCTGAAAATAATAATAAGACAAAATAGGAAATATTGGAAATTGCTGAAATTTAAAAGAAAATTGGAAGAATTGTAGAATAATCGAAAAATTCTTGACAAATATTTTTTTTTTAACTTTGTATAAAACTGACTTTATTTAGTTTCGACAATTTTAACTTGTCATTATCAAACTAGAAGTTTGAGTTTGATAATGACAAGTTAAAATTGTCGAAACTAAATAATGTAAGCGTTATACAAAAAAAGTTTTTTATTTGTGAAGAACAATGTATAACGAAGTAGAAGCATCCACCGTTAACAGTTTGAAAATTTCTTGAATAATTTTCTGTGTATTTCTAGGTGAAAAATATAACTGCAAAATTTCGATAACTTCAAACAGAAGTACTTTGAAGTTCTTGGAATCTGAAGAGAAGTAACTACTAGAATATTCTACGACTTGAGGAAAATTCAAAGAATTTTAAATAAAGATATAATTTTTTTATGAAATGTAGCGAAAAGTTTTGATAAATTAAAGAAATCTGAAACATAAATTATTAGAGAATTCTAGAATTTCCTTCAAATTACTTATTATTATTTTCCGGTTATTTCTAGGATTCTAGAATTTCATCTAAATCCAAAAATTCTATTACTTTACAAAAAAAAAAAAAAAATAGAAATCTGCAAAATTTCTAAAAAAATATAAAAAGATAAGATAAGAATGATTTTCTGAAATAGAAAACTGAAAAACCAGAATTAAAAAAAAACACTATTATTATATTTAAGCCATTTTTTTTAAAATTGATAGAAAATTTTAAAAAAATATCAAAAAAATAAAATAAAGTATAAAGTTTAGAAGATTGTCGCAAAGTAAATAAAGAATATTGGAACATAAGAAAAAATGAGACAGGAAATACCTAAAAGCCAGGAAGAAAATTCTATCAATTTTAAGTAGAAACTTCTAGAAAATTTTAAGTAGAAACTTCTAGAAAATTTTAATAATTAAATAATTTTGATGAAAGAAGAATATTCTTTGAAAATAAACAAAAAAAAACTTAAACATATTAGAAATCTAGTAAATGAAAAGAGAAATTGCTAGATATTTACAGAATTTTGATAAAAATTCTAATAATTTGAAAAAGGAAAAATATTGTTGTAAGTTCTAGCCATATAAAAGAGAAAAACATGCTGGAAAAAGAAAAATAGAGTAACTTTTGCAAAATTTTAATAAACTTTGAAAAATATTAGGAATCTGAAAAACAAATGCAGTGAGGAATAAAAACTGCTGAAAAACTCTAATATGGTAATTTCAACGAAAAGCTATTAGAAAAAAAAAATTTAGAAGCAAAATATCGCGAATATTTTGATAAGATAAAATAACATCTAGAAAACTATGAATAATTCTAAAAATCTAGAAAAAAAAAACACTAATAAGAAGAAAAACAATGCTTAGAAATGTTCTAAATTTAGAATTTTTTTAAATTCAAGAACTTTGCAAAAATATTTAGGAATCTAGAAAATACATTCTTGGAAAAATCTATGAAGATAAATAGAAAAATACAAAAAGATATTGGGAAATTCTAGAAATCTTGAAGAAAATTTTTAGAAAATATATTTGCGGAAAAAATCTAGCAAACAAATAAATACAAATTGCCCCGAAAATACGATACACAACTCTAGAAGGAAAATTTTGAATAAACTCCGATAACATCATAAAAGTAGTGCTGGAAAATTTTAAACATTTATGAAAAAAATCTAGAACCATCGAAAATAATTTTAGCAATATTTTTTCGAAATTGCTAGAGGCAGAAGATTTCTTTAAAGTAAAAAAAATACTATAAAGTAACTGATTAATTTTAAAGAGTAATTCGCTAAAGTGGAAATGTTAGAAAATTTTCCAAAAAATGTAAGAAAATGGTTGAAAATTTAAATAAGATAAAGCATTTAAGAATTTTCTTCCAATAATTATTACAAATAGCTAGAAATTCTGAAATTGCTAGAAAAATCTGATAAGATAGCGCAAAAATTACTGAAAATTTTAGGATAACAATTCTAAAAACTTTAGATATTTATTTAGGAATGTAAAAGAGACATTTTTGAACAATTTCAAATCCTTGAAATGAAATTCTATGGATCTGGATGAGAAATTAAGGTAAATATTTTGAAAAGACGAAGCGAGAAATTCTCAAAATAATGTAAAAAAAATGTTAGATAATTCTAAAAATCAGGGGGAGAATTAGAAGTAGACAATTTTAGAACTCTGAATGAAACATTTGTAGATAATTCTGATAAAATAAAGCAAACAAAATACACAAACAGTTTAAAAGTCTAAAAGATAATTTAAATAAAAACCAATTTTTAAATAGTAGTAGAAGCCTTAAAATCAACAATATTAAAATGCAGAAACGCTCAAAATAATAAGAATCTAAAATTGACACTATTAGAAAGTTCTAGAACCGGTTTTTTTGAGACTTCTAGAATTTTACAAATTGTAAGTTGTAAAAATACTCTACAAAGTTCTAAAATCTATTATTTATATTTATTTCTAGAATTTTATTATAAATTCTCTAATATATTTCTAAATTTATACAGAAATTTTAGACATTTTCTTACATCATTCCTTGCTTTATATTTTGAGTTTTCTAGCATTTTTGAAGAATTTGCTATCGAATAACTTTATTTGTAAAAAGACATAATTCAATGTATTACAATTGTCAATATGTTCCATCTTTATTAGAACAGGATTTAAGAGAAAGTACTGATATTTTTATGAGCATTTTCCAATTCCTAACCATTTTTTAAATTGTCCAAAATTGTTAGACATGTTTAGCAACTTTCTAGGAGTTATTATTTCTTAGTTGTGCACGTTAATTTCTTATTTATTCCGTTTTTAAATCTCCAAACAATTTTCCAAATTTTTCCAACATATTTTGCCTTTTTAAAAAAATATTTTGCCTTATTTTTACAAACTATTATTTGAATATAATATAATAATATATAATAATTAGTGAAAGAATTTTTGTTATTCAAATTGCAAAAATGTTCTTCAGAAGTTTTATAATTTTCCAGCATCACCGAGATTTTTCGGATTTTCCAGAAATAATTGTTTTAAAATTTTCTTATCCAAATTGAAAATATAATTTTCAAAGGTATTATAAATTTTCCTTCAGAGTTTTAGAATTTTCCTAATATTCCTATAGATTTATGGATTTTTAAGGCAAATCTCCTTTTTATAGGTATATATAGGATTTCATTAGTAAAATGTTTAACATCTATAAAATATTTAATTTAGATATTTTGACTCTCTTTACAGATCTAGGATTCTAGTTTATACGAAAAATTTCTAGAACTTTCATCGATGGTTCTAAAATTGTCTAGTAGTTTCTCCTTCAGATTTTTAAAATTTTCTAGCTCTTTTCTTACATTGTTTTAAACAATTTTCTCGCTTTTCCCTCTCAAAATATTGACGGCATAATTAATTTCCAGATCCATAGAATTTTATTTCAAGGATCTGAAATTGTTTAACAATATCTCTCCTAGATATTTAAATTTCTTAGAATTGTTATCTTAAAATTTCCAGTAATTTTTGCTCTATCTTATTAGATTTTTCTAGCAATTTCCGATTCCTAGAAGTTTTTTAGATGATTCTAAAGAATTCTGAATTGTTTAATATTTTTTATACAGAATTTTCAACAATTTATTTTTTATTTTCTCTCTCTCTCTCTCTCTATCGACTTTTTTGTAACGGAATTTTCTAGCATTTTGGAAAAAAATATTGAAATATTCTTCAATGTTCTATATTATTTAAATTATCAACAATTTTCTTGCATTCCTGGAGAATTGTCTAAAATTTCTACCCCAATTTCTCTTTTAAATTACTAATTTACTTTTCAGTAATTTTTAGATTTCTAAGAATGTTTCCACCTCCAGCAATTTAGAAAAATATTTCCAGAACAATTTTTGAGAATTTTGCTTTATGTTTATCAATATTTTTTCTTCTAGAGTTATTTATCATATGTTTATAGTTTTGATTTGGAGCAATTTTTATTCCGCGCTAGAATTTTTCTCAAATATTCTAGAATTTCCTAATATTTTTCTTCAAGATATCTAGAATTTCGAGTTTTTGTAGATTTCTCAAGAAATTTATTTTCCAGAATCCAAGAATGTTTTTCAAAAATTGTAGATTTATCTTTAGATTTCTAAAGTAAGGTATATTTAATATATTTATATAGAATTTTTTATGTGATTCTTCATAAATTTTTATAAATAGGCATAATTTTTTATCTTATTAAATTTTTATTGACATTTTCACTGTAAATTTCTCTAGTGGTAACATAACTTTTAATTTAATTCATATATGTTTATATACATAAACTGTATGAAAAGGAAATCCATTTAAATAAATAAATACAATATTTCTGTGGATTAAGACAATTTCGAATAGTTTTCTGTTTGAATAACTAGAATTTTTTCAAGCATTTTTTAAATTTTCCAAAAATTCTACATTTCTAAAAATTATTAGAAATATTTTCTCTATTAAATCCCTGGAATTTTTAACATTTTTAGTTTATTTTCTGATAGGACTTCATTTTGTCCAAATTGTTTCATTTAATTAGAATGTATCAGCACCTTTTTCTTCCAATTATTGGAATTTTTGTTAAAGATTCTACTTTTTTTTACTTCTAATTTATTTTTCATTTTCCAAGAAATTTTCAACTAATTAAATGTTTCTAGAAATTTCTTCTTCAAATCGTTAGAATTATCTTCTTGGGTTTTAGGAAATTCCATTCTCAATCTTTCTTATTTTCTAAAATTCCTTATTCAGTTCGCAACATTTTTGTATCTCATGTTTTTGGATTTTTCAGAAATTTGGCATCCAAATTTTTATTTTTTTTTGTTAAGTAATAAAGTTTTTATTATTTAGAAGAAACTTCTAGAATTCAAATAATAACTGGAGAATAATGAGTAGTTTGAAGGAAGTTTTAGGGTTTTAGAATTTTCTAGTAATTTCTGTTTCAGATTTCTTGAATTTACCAACACTTTTTGCTTTATTTCTCAAGCAGTAGAATTTTCTAGTAGTTATTTATCTCTAGATTTCTAAAATTTTATAATATTAAAGAAGAAATATTATAAAGTTTTAGAAATCTGGACAAAAATAACTATTAGATTTTTTTACAAGGATTTTCCAGTTTTAATTTTTACCTAGAAATACCTTAAAAATATAGTTCTGGGATTATCCAACCATTTATCTTCTTAAATTTCTTAAATCTTTTAGCAATTTTAGTTCTTCTCCGAGAATTTTCCAACATCTTGTTTTATTAAAAATATAACAGAAATGTTCTAGAATTTCCCAAAAGTTTTCTTCCAGTTTTCTTTTGTATTTCATAAAGAATTTTCCAATATTTCAATATTTCTTACACCGCGCTCTTTTTTTTTAACAATTTCTTTTTCAATATTGCTAATATGTGTTTCAAACATTTCTTATGTTTTTTGTGTTTTTTATGTTTTGTAGAATTTTTCAACACATCTTACTTTATTTTATAAGAATTTTCCGGTAGTTCTATTTTTTTTTTTTAGTATTTTAGTATTGTATTGGGTTCAGTCTTAAGTCATTTCGGTCTTCTACTATAGTAGTCAAAAGGATTTTTTATAGAAAGAAATAATTTTATTCCGTTATTCATGTACTGACTTTTTTGATGACCTTTTGCCATCTTTCACTTTTCTGGTAAGATCATGATGCTACGCTCAAAAAACTTCTGACCTTTCTTAGCAAAAATGAAGCAAGTGCTGTTTGAATTGCCAGAATTTTCTTCAACTTCTTCTTAACTTTGGGGATCTCTTGAAGAAAATTCTAAAATTTTTATTCCATCATTATGGGCTTGATGTTATCAAAATTTTCAATTTTATTGTTACAGAAATTTCTAGAAAGTATTTTCTAAACACCAGAACTTCTTTGAAGGGCTCTAGAATGTTCCAGTAGTTTCTATTTTAGATTTTTAAGATTGCTCAGGATATTCTTAAAACTTTTTCAACATCTGTTTTATCTTATTTTAATCGAAAATCGAAAATATAAAATATGATAAATAGCTCTAGAAGAAATACTGATAAACATAAAAGTTTTGCTGAAAAATTTAAAACATTTAGAAAAAATATCTAGAAAAAATTCTCGGAAATAGTTCCGAAAATATTTTTCTAAATTGCTAGAGGCGGAAACATTCTTAAAAATCTAAAAATTACTGAAAAGTAAGTTAGTAATTACATAGAGAAATTATTGGGGTAGAAATTTTAGACAATTCTCCAAGAATGCAAGAAAATTGTTGATAATTTGAATAACATAGAACATTAAAGAATATTTCAATATTTTTTTTCCAAAATGCTAGAAAATTCGGTTACAAAACAGTCGATAAAGAGAGAGAGAAAATAAAAAATAAATTGTTGAAAATTCTGTATAAAAAATATTAAACAATTCAGAATTCTTTAGAATCATCTAAAAAAACTGGAAATTGCTAGAAAAATCTAATAAGATAGAGCAAAAATTACTGAAAATTTTAAGATAACAATTCTAAAAACTTAAGATATTTAGGTAAAGACATTGTTCAGATTCGTGACATGAAATTCTATAGATCTGGAAAAGAAACTGCCGTCAGCGTATTGAGAAGGAAAAACGAGAAAATTGTTTAAAACAAAGTAAGAAAAATTAATTGTCAACTCTCTGAGATAAATTTTTGAATTATTTATTAAAATAGAAAAAAATACACAACTATCACCTGTCAACTGTCATCTATCATTTGTCAATAATAATAATAATAATAATAATAATAAGTGCTTACTGTCAAATGTTAGCTGTCAGCTATCATCTGTCAACTGCCAATTATTAATTGTCGACTCTCAGAGACATATAATTTTTCTATTAAATTTTAGAGAATGTAATAAATAACTAATTTTATCATTTGTCAACTGTCATTTGACAAATATTAATTATTAACTGTCATTTGTTATCTGCCAACTGTCAACTATCAACTGTCAAATATTAACTTTAACTGTCAACTGCCAGATATTAACTGTCAACTATCACTTGTCATCTGTAATTTGTTATCTGCCAACTGTAAATTATTAAAACTGTCAACTGTCAATTGTCAACTGACAACTGTCATCTGTTATCTGCCTATTATCAACGATTAATTGTCAACTCTTGAGATACATTTTTGAATTATTTATTAAAAAAGATAAAATTAAACAACTATTTTTATCATCTGTCAACTGTCAACTGTTAACTATCATCTACCATCTGTCAATAATAATAATAATAAGTGTTTACTGTTAAGTGTCAAATGTTAGCTGTTAGCTGTCATCTGTCAACTGCCGATTATTAATTGTCGACTCTCAGAGATATATAATTTATCTATTAAATTTTAGAAACGTTCATTAAAAATGAAATAAAATAAATAACTAATTTTATCATCTGTCAAATGTCAACTGTCATTTGACAACTATTATTTATCTACTGTCATTTGTTATCTGCCAACTGTCAACTATCAATTGTCAAATATTAACTTTAACTGTCAACTGCCAAATAATAACTGTCAACTGTAATTTATTATCTATCAACTGTCAACTATCAATTATCATTTGACAACTATTATTTATCAACTGTCATTTGTTATCTGTCAACTGTCAAATATTAACTTTGTTAGTCAAATGTCAGATATTAACTGGCAACTGTCAACTATCACATATTATCTGACTTTTGTTATCTGCCAACTGTCAAATATTAACTTTAATTGTCAACTGTCAGATATTAACTGTGAACTGTCTATTGTCAACTGTCACATGTCATCTGTCATATGTCATCTGCTTATTATCAACTATTAATTGTCAATTCGCAGAGAAATATCATTTTTTCTTCTACTAAATTTTGGAATTATTTACTTCTAAAAAAAATATACAAGTTGAAAATTTGAAAAGTTCCACTGTTTTGAAGTTATATATTTTTACAGTTTGAGTTCTGCATTTTTGGAATTTTAAAGTTTTACAGTTTGGTTAGTTTAAGATTCTAAAATTCTTAAATAATTTTTAATAGAATTTTGTAATTCTAAAATTCTTTAGAGTTTTACAATTCTTATAATTAGGATTATATACTTTTACAATTTGGAATATAGAGATTTCTATAATTCTAGTGTTCTAGTTAGAATTTAAAATTCTAATTTTACCGTTTAAAACTTTAAAAAACTTAAGACTAAACCCAATAAAATAGTAATTTTGACATTTTTTGGACTAAGGAAGAGACATTGAAGAAAATTAAAGAAATGAAAATTTAGAATCCTTCAAAAAAATTCTAATAATTGGAAAGAAAAATTTCTGAAGGAAAAGTTTTTGCACTATTCCAGCAAAATAATAATGATCGAGTATCTGAAGAGTTTCGAGTGAATAAGGCAACACCCGACTATATTCAAAGTCAAGTCGAACGACAGTTAGTTCATTACGTTAAAATTTACATTTCTTAGCACCAATCCCAAGAATATTTCGCCTTTGTTATGCAAAACGAAATGATAAACTAGGGAAATATATTCGATTTCGCATACTGCAGAATACCAAGTTCACACCTATTTCTTGCAGCTTGATGATATAAGAACGTACGCGGGTGCAAATGCGTCTTATATAAATTTAAATTCAAAGTCAAAATCGATTCCTTAAAGATATCATTAGAATAAAGCAGTTTCAATAAATAACGGCTTCATGAATAAAATATCTTTCATAACTAATAATTAATTATTGGATTTTAAAATAAATTCTTTGATGGTTTATTGGTGTAATCATACTTACTGCGATGGGCCTTATCTGTCGGATCCCTCCTGAGGATGACGCGACGCTGAGGAGTAGCCGTAGGCCCCGAGTCGACGTCGTGTATGATGATGCGGATGGCCTCAGCGTCGACGGACGCCTGGCGTCGGGGCGCCGCCTCCAGGTCCTCGAGGGCGGGGGTGGGCCGCGGTGGTGCCATGGTCCTCAGGCCCCCGATGTCCGGCCTGGAACACGGAAACAAACGCCGCGATTACAATTACAAACCCGAAATGCGCCAACGGACGTACGACCAATTGAATTAATGGCCGTGCCGAGAGTCGAATTAAAACGTGCACTTCTGCTAACACACAAAATCAATTACACCCCCGATAAATTATTTATTTCGTTGCTAACGTAAAATCCAGCAAACATAAATTTTCTGCAATAGTTTATAATCTGTACAAATGGTTACTATACTTTCAATAAATTGCTAATAAAATTTGATAGAATATTCAAATTAAAAATAAAACCAATTACTGCATTCAAGGTAAACACCTGCATTCCCGTTTTACAGGAGCGAACTTTTATAGACGCAGAAACTAAAATTTTATTATGAACTCTTTCAATTCCGGCCAGCATCGATTTCCAATTCGAAGCCATCTGCACCGACAATTTCACTTAAAACAAATTTAACGATTTCTGCTCTCCATGCACGTTTCCACGCCGTCGACGTCGCTCTATTATTTCGTTTTTTTTTTCTTTTACCACCCCAAATTTTCCGCCAGAGCGCACTGCCTGGTTTTTCATGAAATCTGCACGTCCGGTGCAAAATAAAAGCCGCACAATTAATCTCTTTTATTGTACGTGAAGTCCAATTGTTGAGTTCGGTGGCTGTTGTTGTTATTTTTTGCCCCTTTCCCCTTTCCCCGGCGCGCCAGAGGCGTTCTATATTAATTTTCTGGCATTCAGCTCGCATCCGTATTTATCATAGTTAGTTTGGAAAACCGTCAGCGTTGGTAAAAATGCATTCAATATTTCTTTTGTATTAATGGATTATTATTTTCTCTTAATTTAATTGTTATTTCTCGTAGATAATCATTAAAAAAGTACAATAGTAGCTTTAAGTGACCAAAAAATCAAATTATATTACTTGGAAACTTAAAATTTGGAAAATACAAAAATTGCATTCTGCGGTTTAAAAAATTGTAAAAAAATAAATAACACTTGAAATTGTTCTAATGATGAGGAAATTAGTTAAAAAATCATTGCTGCTTATAAAACTATAAAAATAATCACCATTACTAGGCAAGCAATTAAGCACCAACGTTAGAAACATAAAATTTGGAAAATGCAAAAATTGCATTATACGGTTTGATAAATTGTAAAAAAATAAATAACACTTGAAATTGTTCTAATGATGAAGAAATTAGTTAAGAAATTATTGCTGCTTATAAAACTATAAAAATAATCACCATTACTAGGAAAACAATAAAGCACCAACGTTAGAAACATAAAATTTGGAAAATGCAAAAATTGCATTATACGGTTTGATAAATTGTAAAAAAATAAATAACACATGAAATTGTTCTAATGATGAAGAAATTAGTTAAGAAATTATTGCTGCTTATAAAACTATAAAAATAATCACCATTACTAGGAAAACAATAAAGCACCAACGTTAGAAACATAAAATTTGGAAAATGCAAAAATTGCATTCTGCGGTTTGATAAATTGTAAAGAAATAAATAACACTAGAAATTGTTCTAATGATGAGGAAAGAAATCATTGCTGCTTATAAAACTATAAAAATAATCACCATTACTAGGCAAAAAATAAAACAACAACGTTAGAGACATAAAATTTGGAAAATAGAAAAATTGCATTCTGCGGTTTGATGAATTGTAAAAAAATAAATAACACTTAAAATTGTTCTAATGATGAGGAAATTAGTTAAAAAATCATTGCTGCTTATAAAACTATAAAAATAATCACCATTACTAGGCAAGCAATAAAGCACAAACGTTAGAAACATAAAATTTAGAAAATGCAAAAGTTGCATTCTGTGGTTTGATAAATTGTAAAAAAATAAATAACACTTAAAATTGTTCTAATGATGAAGAAGTTAGTTAAAAAAATATTGCTGCTTATAAAACTATAAAAATAATTACCATTACTAGGCAAAAAATAAAACAACAACGTTAGAGACATAAAATTTGGAAAATAGAAAAATTTCATCCTGCGGTTTAATAAATTGTAAAAAAATAAATAATGATTGAAATTGTTCTAATTATAAGGAAATTAGTTAAAAAATCATTTCTACTTATAAAACTATAAAAAGAATCACTATTACTAGATAAAAAATTAAACACAAAATTTATAAACGCAAAATTTGTAAAATGCGAAAAATGCATTCTGCGGTTAAATAAATTGTAAAAAAATAAATAACACTTAAAATTGTTCTAATGGTGAGGAAGCTAGTTAAGAAATCATTGTTGCTTATAAAATTATAAAAATAATCACCATTGCTAGGCAAGCAATAAAGCACTAACGTTAGAAACATAAAATTTGGAAAATGCAAAAATTGCATTATACGGTTTGATTAATTGTAAAAAAATAAATAACACTTGAAATTGTTCTAATGATGAAGAAATTAGTTAAAATATCATTGCTGCTTATAAAACTATAAAAATAATCACCATTACTGGGCAAGCAACAAAGTACCAACGTTAGAAAAATAAAATTTGTAAAATGCAAAAATTGCATTATGCTGTTTGATAAATTGTAAAAAAATAAATAACAGGTGAAATTGTTATAATGATCAGGAAATTAGTTAAAAAGTAATTTCTGCTTACAAAACTACAATAATAATCACCATTACTAGGCAAGCAATAAAGCACCAACGTTTGAAACATAAAATTTGGAAAATACAAAAATTGCATTGTGCGGTTTGATAAATTGTAAAAACATAAATAACAGTTGAAATTATTTTAATGATGAGGAAATTAGTTAAAAAATAATTTATGCCTATAAAAATATAATAATAATCACCATTACTAAGCAAGAAATAAAGCACCAACGTTAGAAACATAAAATTTGGAAAATGCAAAAACTGCATTATGCGGTTTGATTAATTGTACAAAAATAAATAACACTTGAAATTGCTCTAATGATGAGGAAATTAGTTAAAAAATCATTGTTGCTTATAAAACTATAAAAATAATCATCATTACTAGGCAAGCAATAAAGCACCAACGTTAGAAACATAAAATTTGGAAAATGCAAAAATTGCATTATGCTGTTTGATAAATTGTATAAAAATAAATAACACTTGAAATTGTTCTAATGATGAGGAAATTAGTTAAAAAATAATTTCTACTTATAAAACTATAATAATAATCACCATTACTAGGCAAGTAATAAAGCACCAACGTTAGAAACATAAAATTTGGAGAATGCAAAAATTGCATTCTGCGGTTTGATAATTTGTAAAAAAATAAATAACACTTGAAATTGCTCTAATGATCAGCAAATTAGTTAAAAAATCATTGCTACTTACAAAACTATAAAAATAATCACCATTACTAGGCAAGAAATAAAGCACCAACGTTTGAAACGTAAAATTTAGAAAATACAAAAATTGCATTCTGCGGTTAAATAAATTGTAAAAAAATAAATAATAGTTGAAATTGTTCTAATAATGAGGAAATTAGTTACATAATCATTTCTGCTTATAAAACTATAATAATAATCACCATTACTAGGCAAGCAATTAAGCACCAACGTTAGAAACATAAAATTTGGAAACTGCAAAAATTGCATTCTGCGGTTTGATAAATTGTAAAAAAAATAAATAACACTTGAAATTGTTCTAATGATGAGGAAATTAGTTAAAAAATAATTGTTGCTTATAAAACCATAATAATAATCACCATTACTAAGAAAACAATAAAGCACCATCGTTAGAAACATAAAATTTGGAAAATGCAAAAATTGCATTCTGTGGTTTGATAAATTGTAATAAAAAATAAATAACAGTTGAAATTATTCCCATGATAAGAAAATTAGTTAAAAAATTATTTCTGCTTATAAAACTATAATAATAATCACTATTACTAGGCAAGTAATATAGCACCAACGTTAGAAACACAAAATATGGAAAATGCAAAAATTGCATTCTGCGGTTTGATAAATTGTAAAAAAATAAATAACACTTAAAATTGTTCTAATGATGAGGAAATTAGTTAAAAAATATTCTTTCTTATAAAACTATAAAAATAATGACCATTACTAGGCAAGCAATAAAGCACCAACGTTAGAAACATAAAATTTAGAAAATGCAAAAGTTGCATTTTGCGGTTTGATCAAGTGTAAAAAAATAAATAACAATTGAAATTGTTCTAATGATAAAAGAACTAGTTAAAAAATCATGTTTGCTTATACAACTATAAAAATAATCACCAATACTAGGCAAGCAATAAAGCACCAACATTAGAAACACAAAATTTGGAAAATGCAAAAATTGCATTCTGCGGTTTGATAAATTGTAAAAAAATTAACAACACTTGAAATTGTTCTAATAATGAGTAAATTAGTTAAAAAATAATTGCTGCTTAAAAAACTATAAAAATAATCACTATTACTAGCCAATTAATAAAGCACCGACTTTAGAAACATAAAATTTGGAAAATGCACAAATTGCATTCTGCGGTTTGATCAATTGTAAAAAAATAAATAACACTTGAAATTGTTCTAATGATGAGGAAATTAGTTAAAAAAATATTGTTTCTTATAAAACTATAAAAATAATCACCATTACTAGGCAAGCAATAAAGCACCAACGTTAGAAACATAAAATTTGGAAAATGCAAAAATTGCATTCTGCGGTTTGATAAATTGTAAAAAATAAATAACAGTTGAAATTATTCTGATCATGAGGAATTTAGTTAAAAAGTAATTTCTGCTTATACAACTATAAAAATAATCACTATTACTAGGCAAGAAATAAAGCACCAAGGTTAGAAACATAAAATTTGGAAAATGCAAAAGTTACATTCTCCGGTTTGATAAATTGTAAAAAAATAAATAACACTTGAAATTGTTCTAATGATAAGGAAATAAGTTAAAAAATCATTGTTGCTTATAAAACTATAAAAATAATCACCATTACTGAGCAATAAATAAAGCACCAACGTTAAAAACGTAAAATTTAGAAAATACAAAAATTGCAATCGCCGGTTTTAATAATTGTAAAAAATCACAAACACCAGAAATTCATCTAGTGATTGGTAAATTAGCTAGTAATCGTTTGTTTCTTATTATAAAATAAAAATTATCCCCATGACTTGGCAATTAACAATGCACCAACGTTAGAAACGTAAAATTTAGAAAATACAAAAATTGCAATCGCCGGTTTTAAATATTGTAAACAATAAAAAAACAACTGCAAACACTCTAATAATCAGTAGATTATCTAGTAAACATTTATTTTTTATTATAAAATAAAAATAGACGCTATTACTTAGCAATTAACAAAGCACCAACGTTGGAAACGTAAAATTTAAAAAATACAAAAATTGCAATCGACAGTTTGATAAATTGTAAAAAATAAATAACAATTGAAATTGTTCCAATAATGAGGAAATTAGTTAACAAATTATTTCTGCTTATAAAACTATAAAAATAATCACCATTACTCAGCAATAAATAAATCACCAACGTTAGAAACATAAGATTTCGAAAATACAAAAATTGCAATCGTCGATTTTAAGACTTGTAAAATATGAATAACAACTAAAATTCCTCTAATAATGTGTAAATGGGCTAGCACACATTTGATTCTAATTAAAAAATAAACATAGACGCTATTACTTAGCAATTAACAAAGCACCAACGTTAGAAAAGTAAAATTTAGAAAATACAAAAATTGCAATCGCCGGTTTGAAATATTGTAAACAATGAAAAACAACTGCAAACATTCTAATAATCAGTAGATTATCAAGTAAACATTTATTTTTTTATTATAAAATAAAAAATAGTCGCTATTACTTAGCAATTAACAAAGCACCAACGTTGGAAACGTAAAATTTAGAAAATACAAAAATTGCAATCGACGGTTTGATAAATTGTAAAAAATAAATAACAATTGTAATTGTTTCAATAATTAGGAAATTAGTTAACAAATTATTTCTCCTTATAAAACTATAAAAATAATCACCATTACTCAGCAATAAATAAATCACCAACGTTAGAAACATAAGATTTCGAAAATATGAAAATTGCAATCGTCGATTTTAAGACTTGTAAAAAATGATTAAGAACCAAAATTCTTCTAATAATGAGTAAATGAGCTAGAATACATTTGTTTCTTATTGAAAAATAAAACTAGATGCTATTACTTAGCAATTAACAAAGCATCAACGTTAGAAACGTAAAATTTAGAAAATACAAAAATTGCAATCGCCGGTTTGAAAAATTGTAAACAATGAAAAACAATTGCAAACATTCTAATAATCAGTAGATTATCTAGTAAACATTAATTTTTTATTATAAAATAAAAATAGTCGCTATTACTTAGCAATTAACAAAGCACCAACGTTGGAAAACTAAAATTCAGAAAATACAAAAATTGCAATCGACGATTTGATAAATTGTAAAAGATAAATAACAATAGAAATTGTTCCAATAATGACGAAATTAGTTAAAAAATTATTTCTACTTATAAAACTATAAAAATAATTGCCATTACTCAGCAATAAATAAATCACTAACATTAGAAACATAAGATTTCGAAAATACGAAAATTGCAATCGTCAATTTTAAGACTTGTAAAAAATGAATAACAACTAAAATTCTTCTAATAATGAGTAAATGAGCTAGAATACATTTGTTTCTTATTAAAAAATAAAAAAAGACGCTATTACTTAGCAATTAACAAAGCACCAACGTTAGAAAAGTAAAATTTAGAAAATACAAAAAATGCAATCGCCGGTTTGAAATATTGTAAACAATGAAAAACAACTGCAAACATTCTAATAATCAGTAGATTATCTAGTAAACATTTATTTGTTATTATAAAATAAAAATAGTCGCTATTACTTAGCAATTAACAAAGCACCAACGTTGGAAACGTAAAATTTAGAAAATACAAAAATTGCAATCGACGGTTTGATAAATTGTAAAAAATAAATAACATCTGAAATTGTTCCAATAATGAGGAAGTTAGTTAACAAGTTATTTCTGCTTATGAAACTATAAAAATAATCACCATTACTCAGCACTAAATAAATCATCAACGTTAGAAACATAAGATTTCGAAAATACGAAAATTGCAATCGTCGATTTTAAGACTTGTAAAAAATGAATAACAACTAAAATTCTTCTAATAATGAGTAAGTGAGCTAGCATACATTTGTTTCTTATTAAAAAATAAAAATAGACGATATTTCTTAGCAATTAACAAAGCACCAACGTTAGAAACGTAAAATTTAGGAAATACAAAAATTGCAATCGCCGGTTTGAAAAATTGTAAACAATAAAAAACAACTGCAAACATTCTAATAATCACTAGATTATCTAGTAAACATTTATTTATTATTACAAAATAAAAATAGTCGCTCTTACTAAGCAATTAACAAAGCACCAATGTTAGAAACGTAAAATTTAGAAAATACAAAAATTGCAATCGCCGGTTTGAAAAATTGTAAAAAAATAAATAATAATTGAAATTGTTCGAATAATAAGAAAATCAGTTAAAAAATTATTTCTGCTTATAAAACTATAAAAATAATCACCATTACTGAACAATAAATAAATCACCAACGTTAGAAAAATAAGATTTCGAAAATACGAAAATTGCAATCGTCGATTTTAAGACTTGTAAAAAATGAACAACAACTAAAATTCTTCTAATAATGAGTAAATTAGCTAGCATACATTTGTTTCTTATTAAAAAATAAAAATAGACGCTATTACTTAGCAATTAACAAAACCCCAACGTTGGAAACGTAAAATTTAGAAAATATTAAAATTGAAATCGCCGGTTTGAAATATTGTAAACAATAAAAAACAACTGCAAACATTCTAATAATCAGTAGAATATCTAGTAAGCATTCATTTTTTATTATAAAATAAAAATAGTCGTCATTACTTAGCAATTAACAAAGCACCAACGTTGGAAACGTAAAATTTAGAAAATACAAAAATTGCAGCCGACGGTTTGATAAATTGTAAAAAATAAATAACAATTGAAATTATTCTAATAATGAGGAAATTAGTTAAAAAATTATTTCTACTTATAAAACTATAAAAATAATCACCATTACTCAGCAATAAATAAATCACCAACGTTAGAAACATAAGATTTCGAAAATACAAAAATTGCAATCGTTGATTTTAAGACTTGTAAAAAATGAATAACAACTAAAATTCTTCTAATAATGTGTAAATGAGCTAGCACACATTTGTTTCTTATTAAAAGGTAAACATAGACGCTATTACTTAGCAATTAACAAAGCACCAACGTTAGAAATGTAAAATTTAGAAAATACAAAAAATTGCAATCGCCGGCTTGAAATATTGTAAACAATGAAAAACAACAGAAATCATTCTAATAATCCGTAGATTATCTAGTAAACATCTATTTTTTATTACAAAATAAAAATAGTCGCTATTACTTAGCAATTAACAAAGCACCAACGTTGGAAACGTAAAATTTAGAAAATACAAAAATTGCAATCGACGGTTTGATAAATTGTAAAAAATAAATAACAATTGAAATTGTCCCAATAATGAGAAAATTAGTTAACAAATTATTTCTGCTTATAAAACTATAAAAATAATCACCATTACTCAGCAATAAATAAATCACCAACGTTAGAAACATAAGATTTTGAAAATACGATAATTGCAATCGTCGATTTTAAGACTTGTAAAAAATGAATAAGAACTAAAATTTTTCTAATACTGTATAAATGAGCTAGCACACATCTGTTTCTTATTAAAAAATAAACATAGACGCTATTACTTAGCAATTAACAAAGCACCAACGTTGGAAACGTAAAATTTAGAAAATACAAAAATTGCAATCGCCGGTTTGAAATATTGTAAACAATGAAAAACAACAGAAAACATTCTAATAATCAGTAGATTATCTAGTAAAAATTTGTTTTTTATTATAAAATAAAAATAGTCGCTATTACTTAGCAATTAACAAAGCACCAACGTTAGAAAAGTAAAATTTAGAAAATACAAAAAATTGCAATCGCCGGCTTGAAATATTGTAAACAATGAAAAACAACAGAAAACATTCTAATAATCCGTAGATTATCTAGTAAACATCTATTTTTTATTACAAAATAAAAATAGTCGCTATTACTTAGCAATTAACAAAGCACCAACGTTAGAAAAGTAAAATTTAGAAAATACAAAAAATTGCAATCGCCGGCTTGAAATATTGTAAACAATGAAAAACAACAGAAAGCATTCTAATAATCAGTAGATTATCTAGTAAAAATTTGTTTTTTATTATAAAATAAAAATAGTCGCTATTACTTAGCAATTAACAAAGCACCAACGTTAGAAAAGTAAAATTTAGAAAATACAAAAAATTGCAATCGCCGGCTTGAAATATTGTAAACAATGAAAAACAACAGAAAACATTCTAATAATCCGTAGATTATCTAGTAAACATCTATTTTTTATTACAAAATAAAAATAGTCGCTATTACTTAGCAATTAACAAAGCACCAACGTTGGAAACGTAAAATTTAGAAAATACAAAAATTGCAATCGACGGTTTGATAAATTGTAAAAAATAAATAACAATTGAAATTGTTCCAATAATGAGAAAATTAGTTAACAAATTATTTCTGCTTATAAAACTATAAAAATAATCACCATTACTCAGCAATAAATAAATCACCAACGTTAGAAACATAAGATTTTGAAAATACGATAATTGCAATCGTCGATTTTAAGACTTGTAAAAAATGAATAAGAACTAAAATTTTTCTAATAATGTATAAATGAGCTAGCACACATCTGTTTCTTATTAAAAAATAAACATAGACGCTATTACTTAGCAATTAACAAAGCACCAACGTTGGAAACGTAAAATTTAGAAAATACAAAAATTGCAATCGCCGGTTTGAAATATTGTAAACAATGAAAAACAACAGAAAACATTCTAATAATCAGTAGATTATCTAGTAAAAATTTGTTTTTTATTATAAAATAAAAATAGTCGCTATTACTTAGCAATTAACAAAGCACCAACGTTAGAAATGTAAAATTTAGAAAATACAAAAAATTGCAATCGCCGGCTTGAAATATTGTAAACAATGAAAAACAACAGAAAACATTCTAATAATCCGTAGATTATCTAGTTAACATCTATTTTTTATTACAAAATAAAAATAGTCGCTATTACTTAGCAATTAACAAAGCACCGACGTTGGAAACGTAAAATTTAGAAGATACAAAAATTGCAATCGACGGTTTGATAAATTGTAAAAAAATAAATAACAATTGAAATTATTCCAATAATGAGGAAATTAGCTAAAAAATTATTTCTACTTATAAAACTATAAAAATAATCGCCATTACTGAGCAATAAATAAATCACCAACGTTAGAAAAAAAAGATTTCGAAAATACGAAAATTGCAATCGTCGATTTTAAGACTTGTAAAAAATGAATAACAACTAAAATTCTTCTAATAATAAGTAAATGAGCTAGCATATATTTGTTTCTTATTAAAAAATGAAAATAGACGCTATTACTTAGCAATTAACAAAGCACCAACGTTAGAAACGTAAAATTTAGAAAATACAAAAATTGCAATCGCCGGTTTGAAATATTGTAAAGAATAAAAAACAACTGCAAACATTCTAGTAATCAGTAGATTATCTAGTAAACATTAATTTTTTATTATAAAATAAAAATAGTCGCTATTACTTAGAAATTAACAAAGCACCAACGTTGGAAACGTAAAATTTAGAAAATACAAAAATTGCAATCGACGGTTTGATAAATTGTAAAAAATAAATAACAATTGAAATTGTTTCAATAGTGAGGAAATTAGTTAACAAATTATTTCTGCTTATAAAACTATAAAAATAATCACCATTACTTAGCAATAAATAAATCACCAACGTTAGAAAAATATGATTTCGAAAATATGAAAATTGCAATCGTCGATTTTAAGACTTGTAAAAAATGAATAACAACTAAATTTTTCTAATAATGTATAAATGAGCTAGCATACATTTGTTTCTTATTAAAAAATAAAAATAGACGCTATTACTTAGCAATTAACAAATAACCAACGTTAGAAAAGTAAAATTTAGAAAATCCAAAAATTGCAATCGCCCGTTTGAAATATTGTAAACAATGAAAAACAACTGCAAACATTCTAATAATCAGTAGATTATCTAGTAAACATTTATTTTTTATTATAAAATAAAAATAGTCGCTATTACTTAGCAATTAACAAAGCACCAACGTTGGAAACGTAAAATTTAGAAAATACAAAAATTGCAATCGACGGTTTGATAAATTGTAAAAGATAAATAACAATTGAAATTGTTCCAATAATGAGGAAGTTAGTTAACAAATTATTTCTGCTTATAAAACTATAAAAATAATCGCCATTACTCAGCAATAAATAAATCACCAACGTTAGAAACATAATATTTCGAAAATATGAAAATTGCAATCGTCGATTTTAAGATTTGTAAAAAATGAATAAGAACCAAAATTCTTCTAATAACAAGTAAATGAGCTAGCATACATTTGTTTCTTATTAAAAAATAAAAATAGACGCTATTACTTAGCAATTAACAAAGCACCAACGTTAGAAACGTAAAATTTAGAAAATACAAAAATTGCAATCGACAGTTTGTAAAAAATCAATAACAACTAAAATCTTTCTAATAATTAGTAAATTAGATAGTCAACATTTTTCTTATTATAAAATAAAAATAGTCACTATTATTCAGCAATTAATAAAGCACCATCGTTAGAAACGTAAAATTTAGAAAAGACGAAAATTGTATTCAACACTTTTTTTATTTATAATTCATCACCCTAGATTACCGATTTAAATTTTATTTATGGAATATCCAACCTGATACAGCTTTATGTTTATGGATATAGGTGAAGCGATGAATATTTAATAGGATTTAAACCCAGAAATAGACGTGCAAATTGATAAAGTGAACGTATAGCCATTAATCTCAATCTGAGGCCACGGATTAGGTAAGCTTTGGTGTTCGCTGAATGATATGCTAACGTCGAATTAGCGAGTTTTAAAGACGCACACTCAAAATAGAAATATATGGCGCCCAACCGGGGGCAATTTCGTAATTTCGCATTGAAATAAAAACCGAGTCGTGACCGAGACAGCCAATTATCCAGTCGCGACTTGATAACTGTTTATGACAGATTAATATTCAAGAATTGCTGGCGGGGGGTTGAGTTGGGGATTACGGATTGGAGAGAGTGGAGAAACTTTAAGTCCGCCCCGATCCGCGGGTCACGTATCCAGGAGGATTTCGCGGTGATCCACCAATTTCCCGGCACCTGATGTTATCAGAGAGGCCCAGCTGGGCGCCGTGTGCCACCTAGGAAAAAATCAATATGACAGCTAACTCGCGCGCTCCCGCGACTCCCGCGCCTCCACCAGAAGAATAAACATTTACCAGACGTTTAATTTACAATTGAAAGGATAATCCAATCAGAGAAGAAAGTATTGATTTTGTTAGATTTTAAATATGTTTTGTGAGACGATTACAATAACAAACAATAGGACTTTACCTCAAAGAGAAAATAAAACTTTTGGTGAATCTTAAGTTTTTGCAAAGGAGTAAATAGCTTTTCAGTGGCTGTTGTTGGCAGAGAACAATAATTCATTTTTTTTAATTCAAACAAATAAATTTTGATCATAATTCATAAATAATTAATTCAATTTTCTGTTATTTACAATATTTCGTGTTGAAACAACGTTCGTTAAAAATTATTTAAAAAAAATTAAAACGAAAGCACACATATTGTACGAAACGATTTTCATTAAAACAAACAATCCCTCGAATGGCAACATTCTGGAATATGTACGTTCGCGTTTGTATCCGAGCATTTACATTTAGATGCTGAACATATTTATCTAGGAAATTTAATAACGCCGGGGATATATCTCATTACTATAATTGCGCCGCCCTGGCAATAAGAGAAAAGAGGCGGTGACGAAGGGCCCGAGCGGTGGGAGTTAAACCGGGTTGGGGGTGCAGGGGCACGCGAAAGGGGGAAGAATATGTTTTACTGGGGCGCGCGCGTGGGCGGAAGGATAATTCCCGTGTAAAGGATCCCCGGCTCGGATTTTGGTACAATGGGGAAACGCATAGATTTAAAGAGAGAGATTTGAGTTTAATATCACCATTCAGCGTAAAGGGTTTGAGTATTAAACAAATGAAAAATATAACAATTCTAAGTGATTTACTTTATTTCATATATTTTTTTTAATCAAGTTAATGCGGAGTTATTAATAAGTCTCGATGATGAAAATTCAAAGTTTTCTAATTATATGTTGTTGGTTCATTATCAATTGCCATTTGACATGTTTTTTATATGTCATCTGTCATCTGTCATCTGCCACCTGTCACCTGTCATCTGTTATTTGCCATCTGTCATCTCAAATTTGTTATATGTTACCTTTAATTTGTCATTTGTTATCTATCATCTATCATTCGTCCTCTGTCATTTGTCTCTGTAGTATTATAATTGTTATTTATTTGCTGTTATCTCTCAAAAGGCAGTTGTTTGCTAGTTTTCAATTGCCATCCTTAATATGCAAAAGACTTCACAAGATTTAAAAGTTATGAAGTTTAAATTGACACATACCATTTGTTAAGTATCAATACTTATGACATTTGTAATTAGTTTACCATCATTTATCTTCTCTCGGCTATCGTCTATCAATTTTTATCTATCATATGTCGTTAGTTAACTATCAATTGTCATCTTTCAATTAATTAGATTTTGAAAGTTTTGAAAATTACTGTCATCTGTGAAATGTCAACAGCTAAATTTCGACTTTTACGCTAATCTGTCAGTTGTCAGCCGACAACTGTCAGCTGTCATCTACCAACTAGCGTTTATCAAATGTCATTTGTGAACTTTTAAGTATAATCTAAAAATTTACAAATTACATACTGTTGTATGAAATTTGTAATTTGTCAGTTATTAACGATTATCTCTGATGACAGATAATAATTGACAAATGCCACATGGCAGATGTCATATGACGAGACGTTTGAAATATAATAGTATTTTAATATTGGACAGATGACAAATGTCATACGAAAAAACAAAAAAAAGTTAAATGAAGTGAAAGATAAACTAAATTCTAATTGAAGATGTCATATGACGTAAGAGTTAAAATAAAACTGTTAATATTTGACAGATGACAGATGTCTTAATTTAAAAATTACTTTTGTCAGACATTTTTGCTAGATGCCAATAAGTATCTCAAAGGTTATGTCTTATAAAATGTTTAATCTGTCTTATGTCAGCTGTTATCTGTTAATTGGCATTTGTCAACTTGTTTACTAACTCTTCATTGTCAACTTTTATCAGTGATAATTTTGTAAATTTGAAAATTACTGACATCTACCAGCTTTCTATAATTATATTTCAACTATTATATCATTTTTCATATTCAATATGTAATTAGTTAACTGTTAACTTCCATCTTTCAGCAATCATCTGTTTATTAGCAGTTTTTATAATTCGTCTACCAACTCTCAATTGTTTTTACCTCGTTGGAAATTACTATCATAATACATCAGCACCTGTCAAATGTCAAAAAAATATATCCACCATTATGTCGTATGATATCATTTGTCATTTATTACGTGTCAATTGTAGTATGTCAATTATCTGTTATTATTTATCATACGTGGTTTATGAATTTTTATTTACGACATTTTTTTTTTTGATTTTGGAAGAGAAGAATCTCTTATCTCTAAATTTTAAACAGTTACAAGCCAACTGATATATGACATGACATATATCATCTCTTCTCTGTCATTAGTTCAGCTATCAACTATTATTTATCAGTTGTTAACTGTCATTTGTTAATTAACATATATCAAACATTGACAACTTTGGAAATCATTGTTTTATTTTTGACACTTGACACTTAAGCGTGCATGTCATGTTTCAAATATCAAAAACTTCATCTCAATTATTGCATCAACCATCATTTATTAATTAACAACAAATTACAAATTATTGTCGTACAACTTCTGTCATATGTCTAATATAAATAATTATATCTACAATCAATTTGTCAATTATTGTCTTTCAGTTTTCTTCTGTTATCTGTCAATTCATCTCATGGCATTTGTCATTTGTCAAATTGTTTGTTAAAAATATAATTTACTATCAAATGACATCTTTCGTCTATTGAATATCAGGAGTATATCTCAACTGTTAATTTATATGACATCTACTATCTTTCATCTATAATTTTTTTCGCCACTTCTCAATTATCGTTGATCAAGTATATGCCACCATTGTCATTTATCAAGTATCAATAGTTATATCCTAAGAATAACTGTAAACTATCTTTTGTCAATTAGCAGTTACTTTAAGTGATTTGTCACTCTTTTTCAATCTGACAAATGGCAGCTGTCAGTTGTCAATTTACAAAACCAAATAAAGTCAGTCGCGGATAATAGAGGATTGACGAACGACTTATGATATACGCTAATTGATAATTGACAGCTGATAAATAACGGATGGAAAACGACAAACTTCTAAATTATGTCATTTGTCATTTTACAAATATCAACTGAAAAATCTGTATCTGTCATCTGCAATCTGTCAGATGTCATTTGTCATCTATCAATTGCCACTTATCATATTTTATTTAGTATCTAAATTGTATTGTCATATTATAGCTGCCATTTTCTGTCTTAGACTTTCCAGCTCAACTGTCAAAAAAGAGTATTGCATAACATTTGCCATTAAATATCAATTGTTGTATTGAATTGGCATATATCATACTTAATTTGTCAGGACTCAATTGTAATCTTCCACTTAATTTGATTTTAAATATTTAGAAATGACTATTGTATGATATCTGTCAATAAATATTATTATATATAATAAAATTAAATAATTATAATATCCAAATTGTCTTGTCATATTAAAGATGCCAGTCGAAATCTTAAACTTGACAGTTGCCAACTGTTAAGAATTACGATTGTATTTGTTATTAAACATCAATAGCTATATATTAATTTTCTTTTGATAAGTGCCATCTGTCATCTGCCATCTACAATCTGCTACCTATCATCCCCCACCTGCCATTTGCCATATGTCATCTCCAATCTGATATCTGCCATCTAGCATATGCTATCATCTGCCAGATGTCATTTGTCTTATATGAATTGGTTTGTATCATACTCAATTTGTTTTCTTTTGCATATTTGAAAAATAATAATACTACTCTACTATACTCTTGTCATATTATAGCTGCTAATTAGAGGATTATAGCTGCTATTCGGTATTTTATACTTGTCAGCTGTCAACTGTCAAATTGGTGTATTTTAACTATCTTTCATATAATATGTGTCATCGGCCATCTAATGTCGTCTGCCATCTGTCATCTGTTATTTGCCATCTGTCAAATGTCATTTGTTATCTATCAATTGCTATCAATTGGCATTTACTGCCAGCTGCCATTTACCATCTGCTGTCGTCTGCTATCTACCATCTACCATCTTACAGATGTTATCCTGTAATCTGTCATATATAATCATATAATCTATTATTCGTCCTCTGTCATCTGCTCCTATTGCATTATAATTGTCATTTTTTTGCTGTCATCTGTCAAAAGGTAGTTGTTTGCCAACTTTCAATTGTCATCTTGATTATTGCAAAAGATTTCGTTCGATTTTGCAAGTTTAGATTGTCAAATACCATTTGTCAAGTATCAATAGTTATGCCATTTACCATTATGCATGTTCCTTCAACTATTATCCGTCAATTAGTAGTATTATTTATCATATGTCATTTGTAAACTATCAATTTTCATTTTTCAATTGATGGGATTATTGTCGTATGTCATTGGTTATCTTTGAAATGTCAACAGTTATATTTTAAGTCTCACGTTATGAAACATGTTCAATCTGTCACTTGTCAGCTATCAATTGTCATCTGTCATTTGTGAACTTTTAAGAATATTCTGAAAATTTGGAAATTACATACCGTTTTATGATATTTGTCATTTGACAGTTATTACAAATTACCATTTGTCATAAGTTGTTTGTTATATAAGATGACGAATAATAGTTGACAAATGGCACTTGGCAGATGTTATATGGCGAAAAATTTGAGTTGTAATTTCTAATATTAAGATAACTAAACTAAATGTTTATTGACAAGTGTCAGATAAGAGATGTCATATGTTTGTAACAGATAATAGGTGATAGTTAAGGGTTGGCTTATGATGAATGTTAATTGATAGGCAGCTGCAAATAACGCTTGGAAACTAGCAGTAGTCTAAATCACGCTATTTGTCATTTTAAAAATATCAATTGTTATATATCTCAAGTGATAAATGACAGCTGAAAAATAAGGCATGGAAAGTGGCAGATGCCTGAATTGTACGATTCATCATTTGTAAAATATCAATAGTTTGCCTTTTACCATCTGTCGTTATCAGCTATTAACTGGCATTTCTCAGCAGTCATCTATTATATGACCATTTGTATTTATCATTTTCAATTGATATCTTTCATGTTTATCGTTTAATCAGATCATATGACATCTATCATCTTCATTTAGCACTTTTAAGTTGTCATGTGTTATCACTTACATGTCAATTAACTTTCAACATATGTCACTTGTGAGCTTTGGATTTACATCTTTTTCTCGTTTAAAAAATATTGTCGCATAACATCTCTAAAATATTACCAGTTGTGTCTCAACTATTTTACTAACTGTCAACTGTTACCTGGTAGCTATTAATTTGTATTTATTATATGTTTTTTTGTAAGCAATAAATTGTCATCTTTTATCACGTTGCATTAGACAAAATTAGAAATTATTTTGGTTTATTATCAGTGAAAATATCAAAAGTTATATCCCAGCTACCATCTAGTATCTTCCAATAAGGATTCATTGTCAAGTTTTAATCATCATCTTTGAACTCGTTAGATTTTGAGAATTTGGAAATTACTAATGTATGACATATTAAAAAGAACTAACTGCAGTTACGCCAAGGATTAACAGAAAAGCTTAGAGCTACTTCTGAGTACTCACATCCTGAGATCAAAGGTCGTGATTAAAGACAAAGTTGCGTCTATTAGCGGCCCAGTGCCTCATTGCTCCAATCAAGACAGCTGAATAGAAGAAGAGTGGCAGTTGCAATTCTTATTGAACCAGAGCTATTTCACGGACTCATTGCGCACAGAAGAGAGGTGGTTCAAAAATTAGAAGAGGTCAGAAGGAGTAAGTACTGGAACATCGCAGGAATATGTCAATTGAAATGGCTCATCAAACTCGGTCACAGCCATAAGGTGCTTGAACATACAAGGAACGAGCTGACAACATTCAAGGAACTCATGGCAGGGCACTGTGCCCTCCAGTACCATTTGTGGAAAATAAGAAAAGAGGAAAGTAGAAATTGCAAGTTATGTGATTCGGGAGATTAAATGATTCAAGATATGTAAAAGCCAATTTTTAACTGCCACTTTTTAGGAAACACAAAAATATAAAAACGTGTAATGGACCTTGTCTTTAGCATTAGTTTTAGATGAACAATTCAAAACGAGATTTAAATCACGACTGTGTCCTTTACTATCATGTTTTCAAGCAATTATCCCAGCTCACCTCGCTTGAAAAATTGATAAATATATATTTAATCAAAACTAATTTTAGACGATTACTTCTATCCAAAATTACAATATTTCAAAATTATTTCAGTAAGTCAAAAAATTCATAGAAAATCAATAGAATTGAATCGATTTCGTTTGCGTTAATCGTAAAGCCTCCATGGCATCTACTTCGTTATGATTAACGATGAAGCGATGTAATTTTTCTCGGCGAAGGTGGTTAAAAGCGGCGATTTCGGTCTCAAAGACCTAAAAAAAAATGTCAAAACGATGAGTTGATGACAAGATGCTCGTTTAAAATTCGGCACAAACGCACTTATGTCGCGAATGCTCACACTTCAACAAAGAGCGATTATCCCACGAAGAAGTGAACAGCATCACCCGCCAAAAAAGTTACCAGGTTCATAGAGGACGTAGAACTGCTTGGGAAGTGATTGAGTAAGGGCAGAACAATAGATCTGATAGGTCGCAATTCACGAGACGTGACATTTGTCATTAAATATTAATTGCTATATTTAAATTATCTGACATCTGACATCTGCCATCAGACATCAGGCATCTGACAGATGTCACTTGCCATATAACAATTGCTATGTATCATACTTTATTTATCAGCACTCAACTCGTTTATTTAGTATCTAAATTGTATTATCACATTATAGCTGCCATTCGATATCTTGAACTTTCCAGCTTTCAACTGACAAAAATTACTATTGTATAACATTTACCATTAAATTTGAATTGCTGTATTGAATTTTACTTCATATCATATGAGCAATATGTCATCTGCCATCTGCTATCTACCATCTGCCATCTGCTAAATGTCATTTGTTATCTATCAATGGCCATTTATCATACGTCATTTGTCAGCACTTAATTATCATCGTTCACCTCGTTTGATTTGAAATATTCAGAATCTCTATCATTCGTTTGATTGTAAATATTTGAAAAAGACTGTCTTATAATATCAGCCATTAAGTTTAAGTAATATCTGCAATTGATTATTAATAATAGTATCCAAATTGCCTTTTCATATAATGAAGGTCATTCGTTATCTTATATTTGTCTGCATTTAACTGTCAGAAATTACTAAAGAATGCTATATTTTAAATATCGCCATCTATCATGTGCTATCCTATCAACCGTCATCTGTCATCCGCAATTTGGCATTTGCCGCATACCATTTATTATCTATTAATTGGCATTAATCATACTTTACTTGTATTTTTTTCATATTTGAAATTTAATAATAATAATATCCGCTGTTTTGTCATATAATAGATGATATTCACTATCTTATACCTGTCAGCTGTCAACTGTCAGATGGCTGTATTATAATTATCTTTCATATGATATGTGCTATCTGTCATCTGCTGTCGTCTGCTATCTGTTATCTGTCATCTACCATCTGCCATCTGTCACCTGTCAAATATCATTTGTTGTCTATCAATTGGCATCAACTGCCATCTGCCTATTATTACCTGCTGTCGTCTGCAATCTATCATCTGCCATCTGCTATCTACCATCTGCCATCTGACAGATGTAATTTATCATCTATCAATTGCCATTTATCATACTTCATTTGTTATTGTTCACATCGTTTGATTGTAAATATTTAGAACTGACTGTCTTATGATATTTGACATTGAAAATAAATATTATCTAAAATTAAATAATACAAGTATAAAAATGTTCTTGTTATATTAAAGCTACCATTCGTTATTTTACACTTTTATTTTACAAAAGAAGTGGTTAAAAAATTGGAAGAGGACAAAAGACGAAGTACTGGAAAAAAGCCTACATCAATCAAAACGACTCATAAAACACAATCATACGGTGCTTTAAGTCACAAGGAACGAGCTGAGAACATTCACGGGACTGACAGTGCTCTGTTGCCCTCTGGTACCATTTGCGGAAAATAATAAAAGATGAAAGTGGAAATTGCATGTTATATGATTCGGCGTTTTTCACACTTTGGCAGGGACCGATTCTCCCAAGAAAAAGAGAGCAGCATCATCCCCAAGAAAGTTATCAGGTTCATAAAGGACGTTGGACTGCTTGGGAATTGATTGGAAAGGGCAAAATAATAGATCTGATAGGTCGCAGAGAGGGTAACTCACCTCATAATGGCTCTAGGTAACCTAACTTAACCTTTTGTATGTCATTTGTCCTTAAATATCCATTGCTATATTTAAATTATCTTTCATATTATATGTGCCATCTGCCGTATGCCAGATGTCACTTGTCATACATCAATTGCTATTTATCATACTTTATTTGTCAGCACTCAAATCGTTTATTTAGTATCTAAATTGTATTGTCATATTATAGCTGCCATTTGCTATCTTATACTTGGCAGCTTTCAAATGTCAAATGGCTATATTTTAATTACCTTTTATATGATAAATACCATCTATCATCTGCTATCTGCCATTTGCTGTCGTCTGCTAACTGCCATCTGGCAGATGTCATTGGCCATCACTCAAGATTTATTATAATTCATTTGTCAGCACTCAATTGTCATTATTCACATCGTTTGATTCTAAATAAAACATCATTAAATATAAATATTATCTGAAATTGAAAAATATTTGTATCCAAATTGTCTTGTCAATTGTCAACTGTCAGAAATAATTATTGTATGATATTTTATTTCATAATATAAGTGTCATCTGTCATCTACCATCTGCTACCTGCCATATAATCTGCCATTTGCCATCTGCAATTTGTCATCTGCCTTTTGGCTTAGGCCATCTTTCATCTGCCATATGTCATCAAATTATAGCTGTCATTCGCTATAATATTCTTGACATCTGTTAACTTCCAAATTGTACTTTATTTATCTTTCATATGATATGTACTAACTGCCATCTATAATCTTCCTTTGCTATTTGCTGCATTCTACCATCTGTCATCTACTATCTTGTACCTGCCATCTGACAGATGTCATTTGTTATCTATCAACTGACATTTATTATACTTCATTTGGCAGCATTCAGTTATCATCATTCACCTCGTTTGATTGTAAATTTTTGAAAATGACTGCCTTATGATATCATCATAATATAGCTGCCATTATACTTGTCATTTTAATTACCTGACATCTGTCATCTGTTATCTGTCATCTGTTATATATCATCTACCATCTATCATCTGTCATCTGGCATCTGCATTTATAACCTGCCATCTGGCATATGCCATAAATCATCTGCAATTTGCCAGACTTTATCTGTCATCTAATAATTGTCATCTATTATATTTAATTTGTCAGCATTCAATTGTCATCGTTCACCTCTTTGAACTGAAATATCTGAAATTAAACAATAACAGAATCCTAATTATCTTGTTCTATTAATCTACCATTCATTATCTTACACTGGTCAGATGTTAACTGTCAGAAATTATTATTGAATGACATTTGCCATTAAATAAAAATGGCTATATATGTGCCATCTGTCATGTGCCATCTAACATCTGCCATCTGCAGTCTGTAATCTTCCATTTTACATCTTCCAAATGTCATTTGACATATAATTATTTGCATTTATCATACTTCATTTGTTTTCTTTTTCATAATTGAAAAATAATAATAATAGTATCCACTGTCTTGTCCAAAGCTGCGATTAGTTATATTATACTTGTCAGCAGTCAACTGTTAAATAGCTATATTTTAATTATTTTTCATATGATATGTTAAACCTGCCATTTGCCATCTGCTATCGTTCGCTATCTAATATCTGTCATCTGCTATCTGCCATCGACCATCTGTCATTGGCCATCTTCCATCTGCCATCTGACATAGGTTATTAGTCATCTATCAATTGACATTTATCATACTTAATTTATCTGCACTCAATTATCGTCGTTTAACTCGTTTGATTGTAAATATTAACAAATCACTGTCGTATGACATCTGTCATTAAAAATAAATAATATCTTGAAATTCAATTTGAATAATATCCAAATTGTTTGTCAAATAATAATAATGTAATTAGCTATCTTACATTTGTCAGCAGGCAATTGACAGAAATTACTATTGTATGACATTTGTCATTAAATATCAATTGCTATATTTGAATTATCTTTCATATTATATCTGCCATCTGTCTTCTGCCATCTGCCATTTGTCGTCTGCCATATGCCATCTACTATCTGCAATCTGCTATCTGTCAGAACTCGGCTGTCATCGTTCACCTCACTTGATTGTAAATATTTAGAAATCACAGTCGCATGACATCTGTTATTAAATACAAATCATATCTGATATTGAATATTAATAATAGTATCCAGATTGTCTTGTCATATAATAGCTGTCAACCGTCAGAAATTACTATTGTATGACATTTGTCAATAAATATTATTTGCTATATTTGAATTATCTTTCATATTATATGTGCCATCTACCATCTACCATCTGTCGTCTATTGTCTCCCATCTGCTATCTGTCAAATATCATCTGCCATCTGGTATTTGCCTTCTACTATCCGCAATCTGCTGTAATTTGCCATCTGTCATCTACTATCTACTATTTGCTATCAATCGTCATCGTACACCTTGTTTGATTGTAAATATTTAGAAATTTCGTATGAATACTGTCATTAAATATAAATATTAACCTGATGTTGGATTTCAATAGTATCCAAATTGTTTTGTTAGCTATTTACACTTGTCAGTCGTCAACAGTCAAATATTACTATTGTATGACATTTGTCATTAAATATCAATTGCTATATTTGAATTATCTTTTATATTATATTTGCCATCTGCTATCTATAGTCTGCCATTTGCTATCTGTCATTTGCCATTTGCAATCTACTATCTGTCATCTGGCATCTGTCATTTACTATCTGCTATATGTCAGTACTTAATTGTCATCATTCACCATGTTTGATTTTATTAATTATAAATGACTGTCGTATGACATCTGTCATTAAATATAAATAATATTTGAAATTGAATATTAATAAAAAAAATTAAACAAAAACACGAGTTTCAGTCATTAATTGATCATTTGCAAACTTAAAGTAAATTAAGCTATGATGAAACACTTATTTATACAGATTATGTTTCATCGTAACTTAATATAGTTAAAGTTTGAAAATGATCAGTTAATTATCGAAACTCGTGTCACTTAAAAATAAAGTGTGATATCAACAATGTAAGCGTTCTTGTTTAATTTTCCACACTAAGTTAACGCCTCAAGCATTAATCAAGTGAAAATTAATAACATCCAAATTGTCTTGTCATTTGCTACCTTACACTTGTCAGCTGTCAACTGTCAGAAATTACTATTGAATGACATTTGTCAGTAAATATCAATTGCTATATTTGAATTATCTTTCATATTATATGTGCCATCTGCCACCTGACATCTGTCGTCTACCATCTGCTATCTGTCATTTGACATCTGCCATCTACCATCTGCCATCTGTTATCTGTCATCTGCCATCTACTATCTGCCATCTCTCGGCACTCAACTATCATTGTTCAACATCGTTTCATTCTAAATATTTAGAAACGATTGTCGTATTAAATATAAATAATATCTGAAATTAAATAATAATGATACTGTCCAATATAATAGCTGTCATTCGCTATCTTATACTTGTCAGCTTTCAACTGTCAGAAGTTACTAATAGATGGCATGTGTCTATAAATATCAATTGCTATATTTAAACTATCTTTTATATTATATTTACCATCTGCCATCTACCATCTTTCTTTTGTCACATGTCGTTTGCCATCTCTAATCTGTCATTTGCCTTCTGTCATCTACTATTTGCAATCTGCTCTCTGTCATCTAGCATCTTTCATTTACTATCTGCTATATGTCAGCACTTAATGTTCATTGTTCACCTCGTTATCTTAATTTTCTCACCTGTCAACTGTCAGAAATCACTATTGCATGCTATATTTGAATTATCTCTAATATTATGGTCTTCACATCGCCGAACAGTCATATTTTACATTTACCGAGGTATCTTGTGCCAAAGTACGCGATATAATTTCCAAATTAAAGAAAACTAGCAGCAAAGATATATATGGTCTAAATATCAGCATCATCAGCCTTGTTATTGATGCGTTAATAATTCCTATAACAAGACTGATTAATTTATGCATTAATAAAGGAATATTCCCTGATCCGCTTAAAATTGCTAAGTGTGTCCCTATATTTAAAAATGGTGATCATTCTGATCCAAACAATTACCGTCCAATTTGTATATTGCCTGTGTTATCCAAAATTTTTGAGCAAATTTTAACTCAACAAATTACATCCTTCATGGATAACAACAAACTATTTACACCGAATCAATTTGGTTTTAGAAAGAATAAGTCAACCATAGATAGCGTCGGGGAACTTGTTAATGTCATTGTTGAAGCGTTTGAGGCCAATGAAATTGCAGCATGCAAATTTATTGATCTTAGCAAAGCCTTTGATTCAGTCAATCATCAAATTCTGCTTCGTAAATTATATTATTATAACTTTTGCCCCAAAAGCTGTAAAATGATTGTGTCCTATCTAACAAATAGAACACAGGTTGTATCTGTTGACGGATGTATATCAGGATCACAAGTAATAAACATCGGTGTACCGCAAGGGTCAATTTTAGGGCCTTTGCTTTTCCTGATATACATAAATGATCTACCAAGTATCATTAACCACTCAAAAGCTATATTATACGCAGATGATACCACAGTTGCAACTAAGGCGTCATCATTAAATGTAGCTGAAAAGTTTTTAAAAACAGATTTTAACATGGTCTCTGATTGGTTCAATAGCAACAAATTAAAATTAAATAGTGAAAAGACTCTTAACATGTTGTTTACATTAAAACGGATGCATCTACCCTGTTTATCAGTAAAGTTTCTTGGAATATACCTAGATCCACAACTTACATGGAATGTGCAAGGTAAACAGTTAGAATCGAAAATTTCGCGTAATATTTACTTGTTGAGGAACCTATCAAGACTAGTTCCAAATCATGTTGTATTGTCTGCGTATTACTCATTCATACACTGCCATATATATTATGGAATTCTGTTATGGGGTCACTCTTCTATTTTAAGCGATATTTTTAAAATACAAAGAAGAGCGCTTCGAGTGGTTGCGGGAATTCCCTACAGAGATGATTGTCGTGCTGCTTTCTCTGAATTTGGCGTACTGACTGCCCCAAGCCTATATATAATGGAATGTTTATTATTTTTTAAGAAAAACATACACACTCTTAATAAAAATGAAGAATTCCACACATATAAAACACGAAGACAAAGTGAATACAGAGTTGAGGCTTTTCGTCTATCAAAGAGCAAAACTGGCATAAGATACTTCTGTATAAAATTTTTTAATCTGCTACCGAGTAGTATTCAAAATCTGCCATTAAATAAATTTAAAACGAAATTGAAAACGTTTTTGAGCCAGAACGCATTTTATTCAATTGAGGAATTTTTAAATGCCAATATTTTGGAATGATTTTATCTATTTATTTATATATATATTTCTTTTTTAAATATTTTATAACATGTGACGTTCCTTTTTTATATTTTAACCAGTTTTATTATTTTATTATTGTTTTATCATTATTGTTAATGTATATTATTTATTATATTTTTATCAATTTTTATTTTATTTGACATTTTACTGCGAAAATGTACAATGTTTTTAATTTTAATATTATTTTTATTCCTCCGATTATTTTATATTTATTTTAATTTGTTTTTATCATATTTGATGTTTATAACTTTGGTTTTATGTAGTGTACTGTCTTTTATGTTACATATTTATTTTATTTATTTAATAATTTTAAGCTTTATTGCATGTTTTCTATTTATTACTTTTTAACATAAATATTTAAATTATACGTTTTATCCTTGGTTTTGTTAATTTAAATTATTTTTACTCACAGCTGGAATCCAAACATCGATGTTTTTAAGGTGGCTTTGACCGAATTTTAACGTGTTGCTTAAGTGTCAATTTTATGTGAATAATTTAATTTTAAGGTTCATTCATATAATAATTAGACTAAGAAATTAATTTAGCTCTAGATTTATATATTATATTGTACTTGACTTATGTAAGGACTTTGTCTAATCAGCATCAATAAATATATTATTATTATTACTATTATTATTATATGTGTCATCTGCCATCTGTCATCTGTAATCTGGCATCTGCTATCTACTATCTTTTCACCTCGTTATCTTATATTTTTCAGCTGTCAACTGTTAGAAATTACTATTGTACGTTATATTTGAATTATTTCTAATATTATATGTGCCATCTGCCATTTGTCATCTGGCATCTGCCATCTGCTATCTACTATCTGCAATCTGTTATCTGTCATTTACCATCTGCTATCTGTCAGCACTCAATTGTCATTGTTCACCTCGTTTGGTTTTAAATATTTTGAAATGGTTGTCGTATGACATCTGTCATGAAATACAAACAACATCTAAATTTAGACATTAATAGTATTCAAACTGTCTTGTCATTCTTATCATATGATATCTGTCATTTGCTATGTTAAACTTGTCAGCTGTCAACTCTCATCTAGAACACAATTAATCAACTGATCAGAATCAAAATTTTAAGTTATTTTAGAAATACACGTAGTTTTTCATATCGATGAAAATATAATAATAAGTTGAAGATAAAATTTAAAACAAAATGCATTCAAGAATTTCAAAATATTAAAAAAAATTCATTAAAAATATTAAAAATATTAATTTTTATCAGAATTTATGTAGTTTTTGAGTAAAATTAAAAGAATTGAATAAAACGTTAATGGAAAAATAAAAAGAAAAATGTAATTAGATTAATTTATTCAAGGAATTTGAAATATTTCAAAATTAATTTCTTAACCAATTTTAAATTTTGATCAGAATTGACTTGAATTTTGTTTTTTTTTATTTTATGATTTCAAATGTTCATATCGTATGCCGAGGCATAGATTAACAGTCTCAGAAAAATGTTTAGAATATAATTCCATTTTAGTTTATAACAAATTACCAGACTATTTAAAAATAGAACAAAATACAAAACGATTCAAATCGAATTTATTTAATTAGTTATGTGAAAAAGAACTGTACAGTATAGGTGATTATTTTAACTAATGTAATTATATATTATTATTACAATTGATAGCTGTCATCTATCTACTGTCAACTATTATTTAGTATTAAACATTTGTCGTTTGTCAACTATCGATTATCATCTTTAATGTCATTACATTTTGATAATTTTGAAATTATTGCTGCATCTCAACAGTCATCTCTGTCCTCTCAGTTATTAACTGTCAACTTTGTCAGTGATAAATTAGTGTTTGTCAACTTAACCAGTGAAACAGCTGTTTATATTACTATACAGTTGAGAAATGATGTTGAAATTGGCAAATGATTGTGTCTGTGACAATTTATTTTATAGATGACATTTGACAGTAATTTTTTACTTTCCCTATATACGAAGTATATATAGGGGAAGTATTGTGATCGTGATTTTTTTTTGAAAAATTTTTTTTTCGGAAATATCCGTTTTGAGGTCTCCTGAGTGCATTACACTAATTTCTGGAAAAAAAAAATTTGTGTCTGTGTGTGTGTCTGTCTGTCTGTCTGTCTGTCTGTCTGTCTGTCTGTCGGTGGGCGCTGTATCTCAAAAACGAATTATCGGTTTGAGATGAAACTTCAAACTTAAGGTTTTATCGTTAAAAACTGGAACTGAAAAGCTTTTGGTGAATATTCATAGACCGGAAGTGGATGTTTACTCGAGGCGTTTTTTTGTTTTTTCGTGATATTTTTCTAAATATAAAAAAATTTAAAAAACGGTTCAAGCAAAAGTTAAAGGGAATAAAAAACTGAACAAGTTTTATAAAAACATATTTTTCATAAAATTCTTAACTTTCGAGAAAAAAAATAAAAATTGAAAATTTTGACATTTTTTGTCAATTGCTAATAAACTATTAGAGTTACGTGAAACTTTTACTACAAATAATTGTAGAGATTTCAAAAGTGAACAAATCATTTAGAATAGCCTTTTTGTGTAAACCTCATAGTTTTCGAGTAAAATATAGGGAAAGTACTATGATGGCCACATCACCATTTTTAATTTTCAAAATGCAATGATATGAAATATTTCAATTGAGATTTTAAAAATTACCGATGATAAATACTAATTGAACCATGTCAGCTAATAAATGATAAATAAAACATTTTATATGTCATAACAGTTAAGATGAACTGTTGATATTTGACAGATTTCTGTCGTATACCATCTATCATTTGTTAATAGTCAACAGTTACATATTTAATCTGTCATCTATCAGCGACCAACTGTCAGAATTCGTCAATTTGTTAGACCTTAAAAAATGACTGTTCTATGCCATCGGACATCTGTCAATTATCAAGTTTTATATTTTAATTATTATATCATACGACATCTTAAATATGCCATTAGTCAGCTGTCAAATGTCATCTTTCATCTGTAACCTGTCATTTAGCTTTTGATATACGTTTTTCAACCATCAATTGTTTTCATTCACCTGTAAGAGTTTTTATTGGATTTTAATAATTTATGAATTACTGGCGTGTGATATATAAAATCTGTTTAATATTTACAGTAATATGTCAACTGTCACGTCATCTAATACCTTCTAACTGTAATTTATTAGCAATTAACTGTCATCTCCTAGATGTCATCTGTCATCTGTTAATTAATATTTTTTATACATCGTCTATTAACAAATGTAAACTTTCGTCTGTAAAAAACTTAAAAGGTATTTAATATATCATTTGTCAAGTGTTGACAGATAATATCAACTATTAAGTTATAATAAATCATCTATTTGGTAATCATCAGCTGTTCACTGTCATATATCATCTGTAAATGGGGACGATGGATTTTGAAAATTTTTAAATTACTATTGTGAATCCTCTTACATCTGTCAAATGTGAACAGTTATATTTCAACCGGCATTTCAAAAGATATCCTCTATTTGCAATTTCTCAACTATCAACTATAATCTCTTAGCTATTATCCGCCATCTGCCAATATCACTTATCACTTGAAATTTATCAAACGTCATTTGTCAAATATCAAAAGTCATATATGTGAACTGTCTTGGCATCCCTTTCTCTTACACTTTTTAGTTGTCACTTGACATGCCATCTATCATATTTTAACTAGCATTCATTACAATAGCATTGAATTGTCATCTTTCACTTCGTTTTATTGCCATCTGTCATTTGTCAACTCTTACTTATTCATTATTACATATTTCACCTCTTTTTATTTTGAAAATTTAGAAATAAGTCCAGTATGACACCTGTCATCTGTCAAATGTTAAAAATGATATTCAATTGTCTTGTTAGCTATCAATTGTCATATCTCAGCTAGCATCTATTATCTCTAAACTCGTTGGATTTTGAGAATTTGAAATTGACATTGGATTAGACTAAGCATTTTGAGTTTTATTCAGATTTGGGGTTTTGTTTTCAATTGGATATTTACCATAACTATAATACCGAAATAAAAACTCAGATAACTTTTGTAATTTATCATTAAAAAAAAAATAATTGAGCCCTAAAAAAATTTTCGCCTGACGCAGTTTGATTTCAATGTACGAATGAATCATCAGCGGGGCGCAATTCAATGTACAAAATTACCAAGTGATGTACGCGCGGATTTGACGATGTAGTAATTATAAAACGCATTGAGAGAACGTGTACATTTTGAGGAGGGCGCCGAGCGCCGACAAAGGGCGGCGGCGGCGGCGAGTGGGTGGCTGCGGGGGCACCGTTTCACTCGGTACGTATGTTCGATAACACAATTTCCTCGGTCGCAGCTTCGAGTTTGCACTTGTGGAGTATTAATTAATAAAGTTAATACGCCATAGATAAACTTGCTCCGCGGGGCATGCCAATTAAAATATCCGAATGGGGGGGGGGGGCGGTGTTAGGGGTGGCGGCGGCGGTGGTAGTGACGGTCTACTGTAAAGAACAGCTGAAACTAATTAACACGATTCTATATCCACGATAAATTCCATTCTAATTATATTACAGATTTATTTTTAGAATTGTTCCATTACACTAATAAACAATTAAATTATTAAATGTAATTAATCAACACTACGTTTGTTTCATTGATTTTTATATTTACTCGACTTATGAAATAATAATAATAATAATAATAAATTTATTATCTAACAGTTGTGTATAATATATAATACTACTAATATAACAATAATAAAATAATAAGTTTTTATGTAGTTTTTACATTGTAATAATGTAAAACTAAGATGCAGAAACGTTCAAAATTATTAATTCTAATTATTACTTTTATTTTTATAATACTGCACATGTAAATCAATACTTAATTTACACTAATAATATATATAACATCTTTATTAACAAATACAACTAATATAATACATGAATGATACAATGGACGTTAGTTTGTTAGTTTGCTAAATGGCTATCGACCAGGCATTTTTCAGGCTGGATTTGTCATTGTCGATGTGTTTCGTCAGTCTGTCTGTGATGATGATGATGGATGGTGTGATGCGATGAATTCAAATGTACTGAATGCGGCACTAACAATATTAAAGTGTTGATCAATTCTTTTCCTATTATTTCATAATGTTTCACCAAGAGATATGCGAGGTAATTATTAAAAAGTTTTAAGGTCTTTGAAGAAAATTAATTAATAATATAATTGTTAATTACTGATAGTATTTAAAGTTACGGTTACAATTATTTATTAATTGTGTTGATGGAAATATATCAATGTCACTCATAACAAATTATAACGTTATTTTCAGGGTGTTATTTTTTTAGATATATAATATATGGGTGAGAAGTGTGAGGTGCGTTAAATTATTCAAAAGGGGAAAACTTTTTCGATTCCGCCCACAGTTTGCGGCCGATGATTAATCAATCATCGTTGCGGTGTCCGAGTTCACACGCAAAAAAAGAGAACATAAAGTGTACGAGAAGGCAATAAAAACTTTGGAACTTGTAATAGTTGGATTATTGATGGCCGGTGAGGTATAGACTGCGTGGGAATATTCGAAAGTTTTTTATTTTATTTTCAACTTGTGTACACTTAATTTTTTGCAACGCGAAAAGAGAAACTATATTTTGAATAAAACATAATGAAACGTATTTTCTGTAAAAGGGGATGTCTTAAATATATAGAAATCCAAATTCAAATCTAATAAAGTAATCATTTAATAATAACAAATTGTTCCTTAATTAAAGTGATTATGCAATAGAAATATCGTGGTCTTATCAGAAATAATAATAATTTTCTCACTTATCTCTTGTGATATTTAACACTGAATGTCATAGTTGATAGTCAACACGGATTTCTTGATGGCAAGTCTACAGTCTCTAATCTTTTTTGTTTTGACAATTTTATTTTAAAAAGCTTTTCTGAACATAAACAAGTCGTTCCTGTATATACTTATTTTATAGTTTATAGTTTTTCATCTCAAATAATTGACTGGCAATATTCATTTGTAATAAATTGCTATCTGATTGTTAAACTTAATAACCACATGTCTTTTTATTATTGGTTTTTGAGTTACGTGAAGAAAATTTCAATTAATAAAACACGTTAGAATTCACTTTCTTCAGCACTCAGTGCTCGAAATCTACATCTAGTAAATACAACATAAATTGTGAAGAAATTAAATTCTAACGTGTTTTATTACTTGAAACCACATTTCTCTCGAAATTGATGTATGTTCAGTCGTTCCTCAGGGCACTCATATTGGTCCTGTAATGTTTTTGTTATTTATTAATGAACTTTGTGATTCGTGTTGTATTGTAAATCATTATTGTATAAACAAATTAATTTTATTCAAATCAGTTACTATTGAAGAATTTTATTAGTAAATTTTTTAATTTTTGTGTAATTTTGTTTTTTGTTTTTTGTAAGTTTCCAACTACAATCAGTTGCTAGTGATAAAAAAAATACATACATTTTTAGAAAGTCTTTAACTCAAAAAGAGCTTAAAAAATCTTTAATTGTTCTATTTGAACTACCATTTTCAATGATTTTTTTAATTGTTTTTTTATTTCAATGTCCAATGATCTTAGAATATTTGTTTTTTTTTATAATTTTGAACTACATTTACAAAATATTCAATTGAAATTTTTACTGACAACAGATAAAAATATATTTATAAACAGTTGAAATAATTTAAGAAGAAAACAAACAAAAATAACTATTGAATTTATATAAAAAAATTTCGCACAATATTTATTTAATATTTTCCGAATAAAAGTGTTTTCGTGTTTTCGTTCGTGTTATTACTGGTTTTAGTTTTTAATAAAATTTTAATTGTTTATATAAACTAAATAAAAAAGACTGTGTTAGGTAATTTGCTATTTAAAGGAAGTTTTCAATTATTTTTTAAACAAATTATCAATCGTTTTGTTTTATAAAATTTAAACCCTTTCTCTGCAGGAAAAATTTTAGTGTTTATTTTTCATTTTTTTTTTAAATATTTTGTAGTTAAAATTGCTAACTACTTTCAAATAATTTTTTTATGTTTAATTTTTCACAAACATTTCGACTGTTTTTGCTTATATACAAAAGGTTTTTTAAATCAAATTTTCTGCAATAATTATAACTAATTAAATACTAAGTATAACATATTTCAAAAAACAACATTTCAAATGTTTTTAGTAAACTATATGTTTAAACTGTTTGTAAAAACCTTTTTTATAACCATTTTACAACGGTTGCGACCGTTACTATGTGGTAATCTATAATATAGGCATTAAATTTAATGCCTATTTTTATAACACCTCTTGGTCTATTGTAAATTCGTAACTTTTATTAAACAAATTTGCTTTTTTTATAGAAAATTAATTTGTTTTAATAACTGTATTTTAAATGTGTTTTTGACTGCTTTCACTAAGATTTAAATTGGTTTTTTGTACAAGAAAAAACTGTTTTATTACTCCTTAAAGAAAGTTTTCAAAAATGTTTGGAAAATTAAAAATTTATGTTTTTTGTATTTGTAATTAACTAGTTTGAAATAAAAATATGATTTTTAAATTTAAATTTATTTTTGTTACAGATTTAAATTGATTTGGAAAAGCAAAAGAAAAATTGGTTTGGGTACTATTTAAAATAATCTTTTAGTCATTTAAAATTGATTTCTTTGTTCTAGTTTTCAGTTAGTACAAATACTGACAGATGTAATTCAGTAACAGGTGTGTTATATGCAATAAAATTAAAAGAAACTAAATATGTATTCACAAATAAAACACTTTTAAACTTCAATATATTTTTTATTCTTTTCAAAAACCATAATACGAGGGATAGTAGGAAAGTTGTACACGTTTGCGCACCGTGTGAAGAGATAGACTAATAGAGTATCCCACAGATGTGTGCTAAGATGTTTAGTTTAATTAATAGCACTGAAAATCATCAAAATAATACCGATCGTTAAAAAAAAGATAAACAACGAATATTGAAAACAAAAGACCAGTAAATACCTTTTTTGATTGGGTTATGTAAGTTTATGCTATGTATTTTTTGTTTTGGACTTGTGTACATTTCTTTATTACCACCAATAAAGTTATTATTATTATTATTATTATTATTAAGCAGTTTTTCAAAAACCTTTGAAAAATATTAGCAAGGAAATTATGATCAAATTTTGAAAAATTAAAACTGTTCTATTACGGGATAATATTCACTGGTTTTAATAAATATTTTCAATATTTTCTTAAAATCAAAATTTAAGTTTATTAAGGTTATTTTTTCTAAAAGATATCAATTTTTTTTTGTTAAACTAACAAATCTACTTATATTTAAAAACATGCTTTTTAAAGCAAAACTTTAAATATTCTTAGTAGAAAAAATAGCAACTATTTTAAAATTAAAATGTGTTTATTTTTTTAATAAACATTTCAATTGTTTTTGCTAAAAGAGAGAAGATAAATACTTTAATTTTTCAAAGAAGTATGTCTATTTTTACTTCCATAAAATACTTGGGATAAAAAAACTAATAAATATATATAAGTCCTTTACGTTGTAGAAAATTCACTAATAATTAGAAAAAAACACGAAAATATTCTCGTGTTTTTTCTAATTAGTAAAAAACCAAAATTTTAAAAGTACACAGCTTCATACAAAAACGAAAATTACAACCAGGACAAAAGTCTATTATTGACCATAGTAATGTCCTTTTCTTCAACTCTTGCAATCTTACTATTCATAATATCGAAGTTAGTGAGCAATCTTGCCTAAGGACTTTATCTAAAATGCGTCAACTCCTCAATCCTCTACATAATCCTTCTAACCAACTCCTATATGATTATAGCTATGTTATTGCCATAAAGCCATAAATGAACGTCTTCTGTACCTAAGTGAAAATGTTTCCAAAATTTCCTTCAACAAACTGTACTGCTTATGCAGAAATCAGAGTCAGAATCCAAAATTGATTATAAAGCGAGAACATATCAATAAAACGTTTTAATGTTTTAAGCATGTCCTATTTTTCATCTATATTCATTTTTTGCTTTCGTAATTTTGCTGTTTTTATAGGCTACTTCTAATTTTATAATTTTCACCGTTTTTGATCTAATGTCTAATTTTATAATGTTCATATGTCTTCTATCATCAATGAAGTCACTTATGAATTCTTTTCATGTTTTATTTTTTTTAACCTGAATAGTTTTCCTCGCTATTTCGGCAAATTTCAGTCTGTTTTTTTGTAAATTTTTACAAAGTTGATCAAAATTTCTTCGAAGGTTGTAGAATATTTATAAATTCTTACTGATTATCATTTCAATTCCTAGAATTTTCCAAATTTTCTTTTTTTAAAAATTTTATTGAATCTTATTTATTTTTCATGATGTGCAGTCGTATTAAGGAAACTTAATTGGATTGCAAATAAAGTGTACTTCCTTAATATATAAACAGATTTATTTTTCGACCGGTTCGTGCTTATTAGGCCATCTTCGGACAAAGTGACAGGTTTATTGGCTGTGTGAGTTTTTCATTGTGTTTCTGTCTATTGTTCTATTTTTGCTTCTGATAATTACTATTGTTTTATGTGTTTGTGTACATTATAATTGTATTATATTTCATGCAGTATGTTCTTTTTAGATGAGCTGTATTGTATTATGATATTATTTATTTTTCTTTCATTAGCAGTAAACATGCTTCTGATCCTTCTAATATCTAGAGAGACAGACTTAGAGGGCAGAGGACAGACAGAATAGAAGAGAGAGAGAACAAAAAAGAACATCGAAGACAGAGGACAGAGAGGTCAGAGGATAGAGAGGACACATGACAGAGGGAAGATAGTGCAGAGGATAGAGGCAGAGGTGACAGCAAAGAAAGATGGGGCAGTGAGTTCATAGAGGACAGAGAGAAAAAAGAGGATAGAGGACAGGTATCACAGACGACAGAGGATTAACAGGACAGAAAGACCAGAAAGACTGTTCAGTGGACAGAGTAAAAAACGATAAACTCATTGACGATGGAGGTTTCTACTTCGTTATACATATTTAATCACAAAATTAAACACAATAATCACTTTGTTTTGTATAACCAAAACAAAGTGATTATTGTGTTTAATTTTGTAAAAAAATTATAGAGAGGATAGAGTAGAGAAGTCACAGATGACAGATGACTGACAGGACAGAAGAGAGAAAAGACAGAGAACAGAACACAGAAATGACATAAAAGATAGAGAACACTTAGAAGACAGAATAAAAAATGACAGAGAGAATAGAAGACGGAAACCACATAGAGAACAGGGGACTGTGACTGAGAGGGACTAAGAAGACAGAGAATAAAGGTGACAGGATAGAGAGGACAGATAGATAACTCCGAGGACAGAAGACAGAGAACATAAAATATAGAGGACAGAGGACCAAGAAGACAGGTCAGGGGACAGAGCAGACAGTTGGCTAAGAGAACAGAGAATAGAGAGGACTGGGGGACAGAAAACACAGAGAATGGAGCGCCGAAAGGACAGACAAGACAGAAAACGCACTGAGAGGACCGAGAGGGCAGAGTGCAGGAAGCACAAATAAGACAGAGAGCACACAGAGATAAAGAGCATACAGAGGAAAAAAAAACAAGAATACAGAGGATAATGGACGGAGAGAACATAGAGGTCACAGAGGACAAAGAGAACAGAGAGGATATAGAGGACAAAGGACTAAGAGAACATAGGGTAGAGAGGGTAATTGACGAAGAGCACATAGAAAACAGAAAGGACGGATAGTGTAGAGAACGGTAAGCACACTGAGATTGAGTGGATTGAAGGGCAAAGAATAGAGACGACAGAGGACAGAGGTCTGAGAAGATATAGATAGAGTAAAAAATAACAGAGAGGATAGAAGACGGAAACCACATAGAGAACAGGGGACTGGAACTGAGAGGGACTAAGAAGACAGAGAATAAAGGTGACAGGATAGAGAGGACAGATAACTCCGATGACAGAGGACAGAAAATATAGAGGACAGAGGGCCAAGAAGACAGGACATGGGACAGAGAAGGCAGTTGAGTCAGAGGACAGAAGGGACAGAGAACAGAGGACAGAGAGGACTGAGGGGACAGAGAATACAGATAATAAAGCCCTGAAAGGACAGATAAGACAGAAAACATACAGAGAATAGAGGACAAAGGTCAAAGGACTGAAATGACCGAGAGGGCAGTGTGCAAGAAGCACAAAGAAAACAGAGAGTACACAGAGATAGAGAGCATACAGAGAAAAAACATGCATACAGAGAATAAAGGACGGAGAGGTCAGAGAGAACAAAGAGAAAGGAGAGGATATAGAGGACAAAGGACTAAGAGAACATAGGATAGAGAGGGTAAATGACGAAGAGCACGCGCTAAAACTGCATATTTGTATTAACCTTTTACTTTTATATACTATACATTTAGCTGTATGATTTATGTATGTGTATTTATGTTTGTATATACATTTACATGTAATATGTTTCCCTGTAAATAGATTTTTTGTCTGTTGAGAAATAAAGGATTATTTTGATATCTAGATAACTCAAAACGAATATTTTGGATGTAAAACCTTTTTAGAAAATTTTGAAGTTCACAATACTCTCTATTACTTTGTATGATACCTTAGCTTAATTAAAACTTCTGACGAAATTTTTATTTTGTATTTCAAAGGCCATCAAAAAAGTAGTACCCGTTTGGGAACTTAAAAAAATAATACATATTAACAAATATTAACGTTTCATTTGAACACACTTAAACTACATCTCACATACCCATCTTGCAAATTGGAGCATTTGTTGTAATATGTGGTATTTTATAACATTTTCTTGCTTGCGTTGAAAACTCTAATCAAAGCCCTAAGTTCATAACTGCAAACGAGTACTACTTTTCTACTATCCTTCGTATTTTTACACCGTGGAAACATAGACATTACATTATTATTACTATTTTAGAGCAAGTAAATAAACGATACCCTTCAAACAAATCGACGTAGGTCGGTTAATACATCTACGCACGCTAGATTCCATCCGGTGATTTTTAACCGACCAACACTAATTTTTTATATACGTCCAGGGCGTAATCTATCCGAGGATCGGCCATAAATCATTGCACAATTTCGTAGAATAAACCCCGGGCATTTTCAGGCCTATCATTGTGGTAGTTTTCCCATGAAGCGATCAAAAAATACGGGTAAACACGAAACGAATACACGAAATTTCAATTCAATTTATACAATACATTATTTTGAATATGAATTGAAAACTATTTGCACCCAATAAAATATAAACGTAAATTGAAGGATTTTATTTCCATTAATTTATTAAATTTAAAAAAATAAAAAAGTAATAACATTTCCATGTAGTGTCAGATAGATATTACAAATCAAAAAGCAAAGATATATCATCGAATAGAAATTTCTTCTAAAAACTTCCCAATTTTGTGATGGTGGTTGTTGATGTGGAAGATGTAGTCGGTTGTTTAAAACTAAAACAACCTACTACATCCTCCACATCAACATCTAACACAACAATTTCTCTTAAAGCAGCTTGGTTTTAACTAACGTTGTTACTGCATTAAGTGGATTAGAGATTATTACATGTCAAAAAATTAAAATTTAACGATACGAAATTGACAATTGATAACTTGGATATATATGGATGACAATTGACACATACAGTTATGAATAAATAGTAGACAATTGGCATTTGACATATTTTTATTGGAAATTGACAGGTGATAATGACAATTGACAATTGAAATGTAATGGGTGGCAATCATCGATTCATCACTGACAGTTGACAACTAACAGTTAACAAATAATAATTGAGGGATGTCAATTGTCAGTTAAAATTTGTTGATAGAAAATTGACAATTGACAATTGATAATTTCTAATTTACGGATGACAATTGACACATATAGTTATCAATAAATAATAGACAATTGGCATTTGACATTTTTTTTAATTAGAAATTGACAGGTACTAATGACAATTGACAATTGAGATGTAACGGGTGGTAATCTTGGATTCATAACTGACAGTTAACAAATGATAATTGACGGATGTCAATTGTTAGTTAAATTTTGACGTTAACAAAATGACAATAGGCAGTTGTTTTTTTACGGATAACAATTCACACTACCAGTTATCAGTAAATAGTAGACAATTGTCTTTTGACATTTTTTATGAGAAATTGACAGGTGATAATTGACAGTTTAAATGTACTCGGTGGCAAGCATCGTTTTATAACTAACAGTTGACAACTAACAGTTACCAAGAAATAATTGAAGGTTGTCAATTGTCAGTTAAAATTTAATGATACAAAATTGACAATTGATAATTTCTAATATATGGATAAAAATTGACATATACATTTGGCAGTAAATAGTAGACAATTGACATTTGACATTTTTTATTAGAAATTGACAGTTAAAATATTATGGTTTGCGAACATCGATTCATAACTGACAGTTAACAAATTATAATCGACGGATGTCAATTGTCAGTTAAAATTAATCTTATTTTATTTTAATTTCACGAATTGAATTTTGTACGTTTTTTTCACTAGTTTTAATGTCACAACATGTATTATATTGTATAAAGGGGTTTCCCGTATATAATAAATAAATAAATAAATAAATAAAATTTGACGTTAGAAAATTGACAATCTACAGTTGATAATTTCTAATTCACAGATAACAATTGACCTAACTGTGTGTGTGTAAATAGTAGACAATTGACATTTGACACTTTTTATTAGAAATTAACAGGTGATAATGACAATTGACAGATTAAATATAATCAATGGCTATTATCGTTTCATAACTGACAGTTGACAACTAACAGTTATAAAATAATTTTTGACAGTTGTCAATTGTCAGTTAAAATTTGACGATGGAAAATTGACAATTGACAGTCCATAATTTCAAATTTACGGATGAAAATTGACACATACAGTTAGCAGTAAATAGTAGATAATTGACTTTTGACATTTTCTTATTAGAAATTTAACTGGTGATAATGACAAAAAACAGTTTAAATGTAAATATTTGCGAAAATTGATTCATAACTGATAGTTGAAAACTAACACTTAACAAAAAATAATTGACCGATGTCAATTGTCAGTTAAACTTTGACGTTAAACAATTGATAATTGACAGTCCATAATTATCAATTTACTCATGACAATTGACACATACAGTTATCAGTAAACAATAAACAATTGAAAATTGACAGTTGACAACTAACAGTTATAAAATAATTTTTGACAGTTGTCAATTGTCAGTTGAAAATTGACAATTGACAGTTCATAATTTTCAATTTACAGATGACAATTAACACATACAGTAAGCAGTAAATAGTAGACAATTAACATTTGTCATTTTTTATTAGAAATTAAATGGTGGAATTGACAATTGACAGTTTAAATGTACTGAGTGACAATCATCGTTTCATAATTAACAGTTAACAACCAACAGTTACCAAAAAATAATTGAAGGTTGTCAATTGTAAGTTCAAATTTGACGTTAGAAATGTGACAATTGACAGTCCATAATTTTCAATTTACGGATGATAATTGACACTTGCATTTGGCAGTAAATAGTAAATAATAGACATTTGACATATTATATTAGAAATTGACAGAAGATAACGACAATTGACAGTTTAAATGTAATAGATGGCAATCATCGTTTCATAACTGACAGTTGACAAAAGTAATTGGCAAATATCAATTGTGAGTCAAAATTTGATGATAGAAAATTGACAATTGACAGTTGATAATTTCCAATTTACGATTGACAATTGGCACATACAGTGAGCAGTAAATAGTAGATAATTGACATTTGAAATTTTTATGGTAAAATTGAAAGACGATTATTAGTAGAAGATAATTTCCAGCTGACAATTAATAATCAGTAATTTACAGTTAAAGGTTGACAATTGGAAGTTCCTAATGGCAGTTGACATCTGACAGTTAACATATAATAATATGTCAACTGAAAAACTTGACTGTAGAAAATTGACAATCAAAAAAAGATAATTTAGAGATAGTAGTTAACAATCGAATGTTGATACATGGCAATTGTCAGTTGACAAATTACAACTGACAAATGACAGTTAATACGTAGCAGTTCAAGGATTACAGTTTGAAGTAAATATTAGACAATTGTCTTTTTTTTAAAACTATAATTGACTAACGGTAGTTGTAATAAACACCATTTGACAGTTAACGATTGACAAATGACAATTTTTAATATAATGGGTGGCAATTGTGTAATTGATAGTTAGAAACCAATAGTTAACAAATAGTAATTGACGGATGTCAATTGACATTTAAAATTTGATTATAGGGAATTGACAGTTGATCATTTCTAATTTACGGATGACAATTAACCCATAGCAGTTGAATGACTATACTAAGCAGTAAACAGTAGATGACTGACTTTTAACATTTTTGTATAAAAAAAAAACTGACATGTAAAAGCAATTTACAGTTGACAATTGACAAATGAGAATTGACAGTTGATATGTAATGGTTGGTCATCATCGATTTATAATTGATAGGTGGCAACCAAGAGTTAACAAAAAACAGTGTCAACTGACAATTATAATTTGTCGATAGAAAATTGACAATTGACATTATAACAATTTCTAATTTACAACTAACAATTGACACATAGCAGTTGAAATTTTACCCTTAGTAGTAAATAACTGACTTTTGCCATTTTTGAACTAAAAATTGACAGATGATAATTAACAAATGACAATTGTCGATGATAAATAACAGTTGAATGTCAATAGTTGTTAAATGTTGGCCAACAAAAAAAATTGACAGGTTATAGATGGTTGTCAATTATATCTTTTGACAGATAACGATTAGTACATAACAGTTGTAAGATTGCTAATTACAATAATTTATTAAAACGTGACAGTTGAGAGTTAATCAATAATAAATGGCAGTTGACAATTGATATTTAACAATTGGCAGATATGAACTGACATCTGAGAGTTAATGATTGTCATTAATAACAAATAAATATGACAATAATTGTCATCCAAGTCCTTTTTCTAAATTTATATTACTATCTTCTTCTCTACTATGGTAATTACTGTTTCTTGCTTCTATTTCTAATCCCCAAGGTTATTCAAGATATTCTATAAATATATACTCTTTTTATTTAATAATAACAGAACAGATGCCGATTTACAACTAAACTTGATAATGGAAAATTGACAATTTACAATTAATAAATGATAGTTAACAGATGATAATTGATAATTTACAATTTACACTTTGACAATTGACACATGACTTCAAATAATAAAGTAATTTAGAGAAGAAAAACTGTCGACAATTGTTATAAAAAACTGTTAGATGATAGTTAACTAATAATAATTGACAATTCACAAGTGACTGCTGATGGATATAAGTAATCTATTGTTATAACTTAATGTTGATTACGTCATTTTGCTGAACGTTTTTACACACAAGTAGTACCAAAAAAAACCTAGAATGAAATTTATTCAAATTACTAAATTGTGCTTTGTAAAACTCTTGTAAAACATGAGTTTTTATATTTGTTTTTACATATTTTTATACTCTCAACTGCCATCTATGTATAACTCCTAATATCCTCTTTTGCTGTATTTCAGAGCTTTCATGAATGAACGAGATTATTCGCGAATGTTTAATTATCACTGTTAGTGCTATCTGTTATTGATAGATGGTACTACCGTTACCTATTTTCTCTTGTGACCATCAGATGTCATTTTATAGTTATATCTTCTAGTCTTACATTGTCTTTGTGTTTCTATGTAATTAGGTATAATTGAGTAATAAACATTTTATTATCATTATTATTATCTTGGTTTTTGAAAAAAACATAAAATTTAATTACATATAGTTCAACGAAATTAGGCACTATAAGTGTTATATAAAATTAATATAATAATAATAACTTCACATGAAAATAAAATAATAAATAAATGCAGATAACTTATTACTATTTTTTGTTTTACGATTGTGTTTTGTCTGTAACACACGCACTCCCTAATTTCTTAATGTTTTTATTTTTGGTTTAATTTAATTTAGCAATTACTTCTATTGACTATTCAAATATTGAATCGCGCTTCCTCAAAGTCCAAATACGGACGTTTACTTATTTATTTACTCGGCACTAAAACGGAAAAAAAAACGGGAAAGGGGCGGCCGGTGGCGGCGAATCGATGGGAATGATTATCGATGCAATATTTATCCGCCTTCCGGCGATTCCTATTAAATAAACAATTTTGTTTGCGCGCGTCCCGAACTCATCGAAATAAATAAATGAGACGGAAAGTGGAATAAAACAAATTGCCCAAAGAAATAAAAAGTATATATATATATATATATATATATATATATATATATATATATATCGAACATACATTTATTTCTGGTCTTAAGTGGGTGTTTTTCTAAGACATGGAGGCTTTGTTAACTCAATCGAACGATTTCATTTTCCACCGATGTAATAATTGGAATATGTCGTTGTATTCATTAAGATGTCAATCAAATTTATTAGAAATAATCAATACAATATTTAAATTACAAAATGATCAAAATCTTGCCTGTAAACATAAAACATCGAGAAATACCAATTAAATAAGAAAACTTTAAAATTCTTTAATTTACTTCCTACTGATTTATTTAAACTTTCTCATTATTAGTGTTTTGTGAATTTCGTTCTCACATAAACAAAATAAACATAATTTATTACATCAGCTTGTAAGAAGAAAGCGAATTAAAGAATTTAAATCCCATGCGGGCGCTTTTATCTTTTATCTCTTCCTGTTCCTGTTCCTGTGTGTGCATACACAGGGAAACATTTCATTCCCGTTTTATAAGTCGAGACCGCCATGACGATGACGTGCATACGATGTTTATTTATAACCCGAGAAACGCATCCATCCCTTTTGCGGATTTCCTTATTTGTTCGGGCACGATTCGCCGATCCCGAAGGAATATTGCTGCGGCGGGCGCATTCATTTCCTTCAGACCGACTCCAAATTAAAAGCAGCAGAGAAAACGGATGAAGGAAAAAAAAGAACCTTACCCAGTGGTGTTCGAATGTAATTGTGGTTTACAGAAATAAATTCACCGTTATTAAAAAAGAAATTATGGTATTTCTCACTTATCTCTTAGTGAAACAATTCTTTAAGTCATAGAAATTAATGATTTATTACTAAAATCAAATCTTAATTTAAAAATTTTATTTGAAAATCTCATAGGATTAAAAGTCCACATTATAATAATATAATTGGTAAATAGTACATTCCTTACTTTACGTTAATTCAGAACTGTCGCTGTGTATTGAAAAACAGAAAACAAATTCCCTTCAGCAAAATTTTTACAGAAGATTTTGTATCGTTTTTATCACATATTTTGGTTAACAATATATTTAGGTAAAATAAAAATCATTTTCAAATGTATCAACACAGATAACGTTAAAGCAGTTCTAGGTGTTCCCCGAAGTGATCGTCCACTAATACGTCATAATCCACCTGGAAACTATAACGATATTAGAGTTTGAGCATTGGCAGGAGTCAATATTTGCATTGGAGCCGTAGTTTGCCGACGGGGGCGGCGCGTATTTTTTTCCCTTTATCCTCAAACAATTTGTCAGTATCGTTCCTTCGATATTTGCACAAACTTCTATTTCATAATGCCGCCGAGTTAATCCACGAAAGAAACAGTTGGTTCAACAATAAAATATCTTTCTTTTTCTCTCTCTTCGATTTCTTTGCGTGCTAATCAATTGATAATGGTTACGGCTTCGTATATGTATCTTGAAAGTATGTCAAGCGTTTTATAGGATTAAAGAGTTCATTAATTAATAGAGCCTAAGAATTTTATGGTTTCCATTAGTGCACAAAAAGTTTGTATTACCTTCCATAAATTTCATTCAAATATTCATCTTTTTTAATTAATATTAAATTATTGTTTAAAATGTAGTAAATCTGTTACAACAGAGAGTAATCCTAACTGATAGATTATTAACAATTCGAGAAACAAAATGGCGTCTATTTAATTCCTATATTTCTTAACACAAACTGAAGTATTTGCAGAAAAACTTGTTTAACTTCAACAATAATTGTTACAAGTGATCAAAAACATTAGAGAATTATCCTAACTGATATATTACGGTAATCCATCAACCAAAATATCTCTAACGATTCGAGAAACAAAATGGCGTCTAATTAATTCCCATATTACTTAACACAAACTGAAATATTTGCAGAAAAACTTGTTTAACTTCTACAATAATTGTTACAAGTGATCAAAAACATTAGAAAACATTCCTAACTGATAGATTATAATAATCCACCAATCAAAATATCTCTAACAATTCGAGAAACAAAATGGCGTCTATTTAATTCCCATATTTCTTAACGCAAACTGAAGTATTTGCAGAAAAACTTGTTTAACTTCAACAATAATTGTTACAAGTGATCAAAAACATTAGACATTAATCCTAACTAATAGATTATGATAATCCATCAACCAAAATATCTCTAACAATTCGAGAAACAAAATGGCGTCTATTTAATTCCTATATTTCTTAACACAAACTGAATTATTTGCAGAAAAACTTGTTTAACTTCAACAATAATTGTTACAAGTGATCAAAAACATTAGAGATTAATCCTAACTAATAGATTATGATAATCCATCAACCAAAATATATCTAACAATTCGAGAAACAAAATGGCGTCTATTTAATTCCTATATTTCTTAACACAAACTGAAGTATTTGCAGAAAGACTTGTTTAACTTCAACAATATTTATTACAAAAAATCAAAAACATTAGAGAATAATCCTAACTGATATATTATGGTAATCCATCAACTAAAATATCTCTAACATCTCGAGAAATAAAATGGCGTCTATTTAATTCCCATATTTCTTAACACAAACTGAAGTATTTGCAGAAAAACTTGTTTAACTTCAACAATAATTGTTACAAGTGATCAAAAACATTAAAGAATATTCCTAACTGATAGACTATGGTAATCCATCAACCAAAATATCTCTAACAATTCGAGAAACAAAATAGCGTCTATTTAAATCCCATATTTCTTAACACAAACTGAAGTATTTGCAGAAAAACTTGTTTAACTTCAACAACAATTGTTACAATTGATTAAAAACACTACAGAATAATCCTAACTAATATATTATGGTAATCCATCAACCAAAATATCTCTAACAATTCGAGAAACAAAATGGCGTCTATTTAATTCCCATATTTCTTAACACAAACTGAAGTATTTGCAGAAAAACTTGTTTAACTTCAACAATAATTGTTACAAGTAATCAAAAACATTAGAGAATATTCCGAACTGATAGATTATGGTAATCCACTAACAAAATATCTCTAACGATTCGAGAAACAAAATGGTGTCTATTTAATTCCCATATTTCTTAACACAAACTGAAGTATTTACAGAAAAACTTGTTTAACTTCAACAATAATTGTTACAAGTGATCAAAAACATTAGAGAATTATCCTAACTGATAGACTATAGTAATCCATCAACCAAAATATCTCTAACGATTCGAGAAACAAAATGGCGTCTATTTAATTCCCATATTTCTTAACACAAACTGAAATATTTGCAGAAAAACTTGTTTAACTTCAACAATAATTGTTGCAAGTGATCAAAAACATTAGAGAATAATCTTAACTGATAGATTATGGTAATCCATTAACCAAAATATCTCTAACAATTCGAGAAACAAAATGGCGTCTATTTAATTCCCATATTTCTTAACACAAACTGAAGTATTTGCAGAAAACCTTGTTTAACTTCAACAATAATTGTTAAAAAGATCAAAAACATTAAAGAATAATCCTAACTGATAGATTATGGTAATCCATCAACCAAAATATCTCAAACGATTCGAGAAACAAAATGGCGTCTATTTAATTCCCATATTTCTTAACACAAAATGAAGTATTTGCAGAAAAACTTGTTTAACTTCAACAATAATTGTTACAAGTGATCAAAAACATTAGAGAATAATCCTAACTGATACATTATGATAATCCATCAACCAAAATATCTCTAACGATTCGAGAAACAAAATGGCGTCTATTTAATCCCCATATTTCTTAACACAAACTGAAGTATTTGAAGAAAAACTTGTTTAACTTCAACAATAATTGATACAAGTGATCAAAAACATTAGAGAATATTCCTAATTCATAAATTATGGTAATCCATCAACCAAAATATCTCTAACAATTCGAAAAACAAAATGGCGTCTATTTAATTCCCATATTTCTTAACACAAAGTGAAGTATTTGCAGAAAAACTTGTTTAACTTCAACAATAATTGTTATAATTGATTAAAAACACTACAGAATAATCCTAACTGATATATTATGGTAATCCATCAACCAAAATATCTCTAACGATTTGAGAAACAAATTGGCGTCTATTTAATTTCCATATTTCTTAACACAAACTGAAGTATTTGCAGAAAAACTTGTTTAACTTCAACAATAATTGTTACAAGTGATCAAAAACATCAAAGAATATTCCTAACTGATAGATTATGGTAATCCATCAACCAAAATATCTCTAACGATTCGAGAAACAAAATGGCGTCTATTTAATTCCCATATTTCTTAACACAAACTGAAGTATTTGCAGAAAAACTTGTTTAACTTCAACAATACTTGTTACAAGTGATCAAAAACATTAGAGAATATTCCTAACTGATAGATTATGATAATTCATTAATCAGAATATCTGTAACAATTCGAAAAACAAAATGGCGTCCATTTGATTCCCATATTTTTTTACACAAACTGAAGTATTTGCAGATAAACTTCTATAAATCTAACAATAGGTGTTACAAATCATAAAGAAACATCAAAGAATAATCATAGCTGATATAGTATGATAATTCATTAACCAAAATGTCTGTAACAATTCGAGAAACAAAATGGCGTCTATTTGATTCCCATATTTCCTAACACAAACTGACGTATTTGCAGAAAAACTTCTATAACTCCAACAATAAGTGTTACAAATGATTAAAAACACTAGACAATAATTCTAGCTGATAGATTATGCTAACCCATTAATCAAAATATTTGTTACAATTCGAGAAACAAAATGGCGTCCATTTGATTCCCATATTTCTTAACACAAACTGAAGTATTTGCAGAAAAACTGCTATAACTCCAACAATAAGTGTTACAAATGATTAAAAACATTAGCTGATAGATTATGCTAACCCGTCAATCAAAATATTTGTTACAATTCGAGAAACAAAATGGCGTCCATTTGATTCCCATATTTTCTTAACACAAACTGAAGTATTTGCAGAAAATCTTCTATAACTCCAACAATAAGTGTTACAAATGATTAAAAACATTAGAGCATAATCTTAGCTGATAGATTATGCTAACCCATCAATCAAAATATTTGTTAAAATTCGAGAAACAAAATGGCGTCCATTTGATTCCCATATTTCTTAACACAAACTGAAGTATTTACAGAAAAACTTCTATAACTCCAACAATAAGTGTTACAAATGATTTAAAACATTAGAGAATAATATTAGCTGATAGATTATGCTAACCCGTTAATCAAAATATTTGTTACAATTCGAGAAACAAAATTCCGTCCATTTGATTCCCATATTTCTTAACACAAACTGACGTATTTGCAGAAAAACTTCTATAACTCCAACAATAAGTGTTACAAATGATTAAAAACACTAGACAATAATCCTAGCTGATAGATTATGCTAACCCATTAATCAAAATATTTGTTACAATTTGAGAAACAAAATGGCGTCCATTTGATTCCCACATTTCTTAACACAAACTGAAGTATTAGCAGAAAAACTTCTATAACTCCAACAATAAGTATTACAAATGATTAAAAACATTAGAGAATAATCTTAGCTGATAGATTATGCTAACCCGTCAATCAAAATATTTGTTACAATTCGAGAAACAAAATGGCGTCCATTTGATTCCCATACTTCTTAACACAAACTGAAGTATTTGCAGAAAATCTTCTATAACTCCAACAATAAGTGTTACAAATGATTAAAAACACTAGAGAATAATCCTAGCTGATAGATTATGGTAACCCATTAATCAAAACATTTGTAACAATTCGAGAAGCAAAATGGCGTCCATTTGATTCCCATATTTTTTAACACAAACTGAAGTTTTTGCAGAAAAACTTCTATAACTCCAACAATAAGTACTACAAATGATTAAAAACACTAGAGAATAATCCTAGCTGATAGATTATGCTAATCCATTAATCAAAATATTTGTTACAATTCGAGAAACAAAATGGCGTCCATTTGATTCCCATATTTCTTAACACAAACTGAAGTATTTGCAGAAAAACTTCTATAACTCCAACAATAAGTGTTACACATGATTAAAAAAACTAGACAATAATGCTAGCTGATAGATTATGCTAGCCCATTAATCAAAATATTTGTTACAATTCGAGAAACAAAATGGCGTCTATTTGATTCCCATATTTCTTAACACAAATTGAAGTATTTACAGAAAAACTTCTATAACTCCAGAAATAAGTGTTATAAATGATTAAAAATACTAGAGAATAATTCTAGCTGATAGATTATGCTAATCCATTAATCAAAATATTTGTTACAATTCGAGAAACAAAATGGCGTCCATTTGATTCCCATATTTCTTAACACAAACTGAAGTATTTACAGAAAAACTTCTATAACTCCAACAATGAGTGTTACAAATCATAAAGAAACATCAGAGAATAATCCTAACTGATAGGTTATGATAATTCATTAACCAAAATGTCTGTAACAATTCGAGAAACAAAATGGCGTCCATTTGATTCCCATATTTCTTAACACAAAGTGAACTATTTTCAGAAAAACTTCTATAACTCCAAGAATAAGTGTTACAAATGATTAAAAACACTAGACAATAATCCTAGCTGATATATTATGCTAACCCATTAATGAAAATATTTGTTACAATTGGAGAAACAAAATGGCGCCCATTTGATTCCCATATTTCTTAACACAAACTGAACTATTTGCAGACAAACTTCTATAATTCCAACATTAAGTGGTAGAAATAATTAAAAACACTAGACAATAATCCTAGATGATAGATTATGATAACCCATTAATCAAAATATTTGTAACAATTCAAGAAACAAAATGGCGTCCATTTGATTCCCATATTTCTTAACACAAACTGAAGTATTTGCAGAAAAATTTGCATAACATCAACAATAATTGTTACAAATGATGAAAAATACTAGAGAATAATCCCAACTGATAGGTTATGCTAACTCATTAATCAAAATGTCTGTAAGAATTCGAGAAACAAAATGGCGTCCCTTTGATTCCCATATTTCTTAACACAAACTGAACTATTTGCAGACAAACTTCTATAATTCCAACATTAACTGTTAGAAATAATTAAAAACACTAGACAATAATCCTAGCTAATAGATTATGCTAACCCATTAATCAAAATATTTGTAACAATTCAAGATAACAAAATGGCGTCCATTTGATTCCCATATTTCTTAACACAAACTGAAGTATTTGCAGAAAATCTTCTATAACTCCAGCAATAAGTGTTACAAATGATTAAAAATACTAAAGAATAATCCCGGCTGATAGATTATGCTAACTCATTAATTAAAATATTTGTTACAATTCGAGAAACAAAATGGCGTTCATTTGATTCCCATATTTCTTAACACAAACTGAAATATTTGCAGAAAAAGTTGTTTAACTTCTACAATAATTATTACAAGTGATCAAAAACTTTAGAGAATATTCCTAACTGATAGATTATGGTAATTCATCAGCCAAAATATCTCTCACAATTCGAGAAACAAAATGGCGTCTATTTAATTCCCATATTTCTTAACAGAAACTGAAGTATTTGCAGAAAAACTTCTATAACTCCAACAATAAGTGTTAGAAATGATTAAAAACATTAGAGAATAATCTTAGCTGATAGATTATGCTAATTCATTAATCACAATATTTGTTACAATTTGAGAAACAAAATGGCGTCCATTTGATTCCCATATTTCTTAACACAAACTGAAGTATTTGCAGAAAAACTTGTATAACTCCAACAATAAGTGTTACAAATGATTAAAAACACTAGAAAAAAATTCTAGGTGATATATTATGATAACTCATTAATCAAAATATTTGTTAAAATTCATGAAATAAAATGGCGTCTATTTGATTCCCATATTTTCTTAACAGAAACTGAAGTATTTGCAGAAAAACTTCTATAACTCCAACAATAAGTGTTAGAAATGATTAAAAACTTTAGAGAATAATATTAGCTGATAGATTATGCTAACCCGTCAATCAAAATATTTATTACAATTCGAGAAACAAAATGGCGTCCATTTGATTCCCATATTTCTTAACACAAACTGAAGTATTTGCAGAAAAACTTGTATAACTTCAACAATAAATATTACAAACGATTAAAAACACTGGACAATAATCCTAGCTAATAGATTAAGCTAACTCATTAATCAAAATATTAGTTATAATTCGACAAATAAAATGGCATCCATTTGATTCCCATATTTCTTAACACAAACTGACGTATTTGCAGAAAAACTTCTATAACTCCAACAATAAGTGTTACAAATGACTAAAAAAACCAGAGAATAATCCTGGCTGATAAATTATGCTTACCCATTAATCAAAATATTTGTTACAATTCGAGAAGAAACAAAATGGCGTCCATTTGATTCCCATATTTCTTAACACAAACTGAAGTATTTGCAGAAAAACTTCTATAACTCCAACAATAAGTGTTACAAATGATTAAAGACACTAGAGAATAATCCTAGCTGACAGATTATGCTAACGAATTAATCAAAATATTTGTAACAATTCGAGAAACAAAATGGCGTCCATTTGATTCCCATATTTCTTAACACAAACTGAAGTATTTACAGAAAAACTTCTATAACTCCAATAATAAGTGTTACAAATCATAAAGAAACATTAGAGAATAATCCTAACTGATAGATTATGATAATTCATTAACCAAAATGTCTGTAACAATTCGAGAAACAAAATGGCGTCTATTTAATTCCCATATTTCTTAACACAAACTGAAGTATTTGCAGAAAAACTTATTTAACATCAACAATAACTTTTACAAGTGATCAAAAACATTACAGAATAATCCTAACTGATATATTATGGTAATCCATCAACCAAAATATCTCTAACAATTCGAGAAACAAAATGGCGTCTATTTAATTCCCATATTTCTAAACACAAACTGAAGTATTTTCGGAAAAGCTTGTTTAACTTCAACAATAATTGTTACAAGTGATCAAAAACATTAGAGAATATTCCTAACTGATAGATTATGGTAATCCATTAACCAAAATATCTCTAACAATTCGAGAAATAAAATGGCGTCTATTTAATTCCCATATTTCTTAACAAAAACTGAAGTATTTGCTGAAAAACTTGTTTAACTTCAAGAATAATTGTTACAAGTGATCAAAAACATTAGAGAATATTCCTAACTGATAGATTATGGCAATCCATCAACCAAAATATCTCTAACGATTCGAGAAATAAAATGGCGTCTATTTAATTCCCATATTTCTTAACACAAACTGAAGTTTTTGCAGAAAAACTTGTTTAACTTCAACAATAATTGTTACAAGTGATCAAAAACATTAGAGAATAATCCTAACTGTAAGATTATGGTAATTCATCAACCAAAATATCTGTAACAATTCGAGAAACAAAATGGCGTCTATTTAATTCCCATATTTCTTAACACAAACTGAAGTAGTTGCAGAAAAACTTGTTTAACTTCAACAATAATTGTTACAAGTGATCAAAAACATTAGAGAATATTCCTAACTGATAGATTATGGTGATCCATCAATCAGAATATCTCTAACAATTCGAGAAACAAAATGGCGTCTATTTAATTCCCATATTTCTTAACACAAACTGAACTAGGTGCAGAAAATCTTGTTTAACTTCAAGAATAATTGTTACAAGTGATCAAAAACATTACAGAATAATCCTAACTGATATAGTATCGTAGTCAATCAACCAAAATATCTCTAACAATTCGAGAAACAAAATGGCGTCTATTTAATTCTCATATTTCTTAACACAAACTGAATAATTTGCAGAAAACTTGTTTAACTTCAACAATAATTGTTACAAGTGATCAAAAACATTAGAGAATAATCTTAACTGATATATTATGGTAATCCATCAACCAAAATATCTCTAACAATTCGAAAAACAAAATGGCGTCTATTTAATTTCCATATTTCTTAACACAAACTGAAGTAGTTGCAGAAAAACATGTTTAACTTCAAGAATAATTGTTACAAAAGTTCAAAAACATCAGAAAATATTCCTAACTGATGGTTTATGGTAATACAACAACCAAAATATTTCTAACAAATCGAGAAACAAAATGGCGTCTATTTAATTCCCATATTTCTTAACACAAACTGAAATATTTGCAGAAAAACTTGTTTAACTTCATCAACAATTGTTACAAGTGATCAAAAACATTAGAGAATATTCCTAACTGATATATTATGGTAATCCATAAAGCAAAATATCTCTAACAATTCGAGAAACAAAATGACGTCTATTTGATTCCCATATTTCTTAACACAAACTGAAGTATTTGCAGAAAAACTTGTTTAACTTCAACAATAATTGTTACAAGAGATCAAAAACATTAGAGAATATTCCTAAATGATAGATTATGGTAATACATCAACCAAAATATCTCTAACAATTCGAGAAACAAAATGTCGTCTATTTAATTCCCATATTTCTTAACACAAACTGAAGTATTTGCAGAAAAGCTTGCTTAACCTCAACAATAATTGTTACAAGTGATCAAAAACATTAAAGAATATTCCTGACTGATATATTATGGTAATCCATCAACCAAAATATCTCTAACAATTCCAGAAACAAAATGGCGTCTATTTAATGCCCATATTTCTTAACACAAACTGAAGTATTTGCAGAAAAACTTGTTTAACTTCAACAATCATTGTTACAAGTGACCAAAAACATTAGAAAATAATCCTAACTGATAGGTTATGGTAATCCATCAACCAAAATATCTCTAACATTTCGAGAAACAAAATGGCGTCTATTTAATTCCTATATTTCTTAACACAAACTGAATTATTTGCAGAAAAACTTGTTTAACTTCAACAATAATTGTTACAAGTGATCAAAAACATTAGAGATTAATCCTAACTAATAGATTATGATAATCCATCAACCAAAATATCTCTAACAATTCGAGAAACAAAATGGCGTCTATTTAATTCCTATATTTCTTAACACAAACTGAAGTATTTGCAGAATAATCCTAACTGATATATTATGGTAATCCATCAACTAAAATATCTCTAACATTTCGAGAAATAAAATGGCGTCTATTTAATTCCCATATTTCTTAACACAAACTGAAGTATTTGCAGAAAAACTCGTTTAACTTCAATAATAATTGTTACAAGACATCAAAAACATTAGAGAATATTCCTAACTGATAGATTATGGTAATCCATCAACCAAAATATCTCTAACGATTCGAGAAATAAAATGGCGTCTATTTAATTCCCATATTTCTTAACACAAACTGAAGTATTTGCAGAAAAACTTGTTTAACTTCAACAATAGTTGTTACAAGTGATCAAAAACGTTACAGAATAATCCTAACTGATATATTATGGTAACACATTAACCAAAATATCCATAACAAATCGAGAAACAAAATGCCGTCTATTTAATTCCCATATTTCTTAACACAAACTGAAGTATTTGCAGAAAAACTTCTATAACTTCAACAATAAGTGTTACAAATGATTAAAAACACTAGACAATAATCCTAGGTGATAGATTATGCTAACCCGTCAATCAAAATATTTGTTACAATTCGAGAAACAAAATGGCGTTCATTTGATTCCCATATTTCTTAACACAAACTGAAATATTTGCAGAAAAACTTCTAGAACTACAACAATAAGTGTTACAAATGACTAAAAACACTAGACAATAATCCTAGCTGATAGATTATGCTAACCCATTAATCAAAATTTTTGTTGCAATTCGAGAAACAAAATGGCGTCCATTTGATTACCATATTTCTTAACACAAATTGAAGTATTTGCAGAAAGACTTCTATAACTCTAGCAATAAGTGTTACAAATGATTAAAACTACTAGAGAATAATCCTAGCTGATAGATTATGCTAACACACTAATCAAAATATTTGTAACAAGTCGAGAAACAAAATGCCGTCCATTTGATCCCAATATTTCTTAACACAAACTGAAGTATTTGCAGAAAAACTTCTATAACTCCAACAATCAGTATTACAAATGATTAAAAACACTAGACAATAATCCTAGCTGATAGATTATGCTAACCCATTAATCAAAATATTTGTTACAATTCGAGAAACAAAATGGCGTCCATTTGATTCCCACATTTCTTACCACAAACTGAAGTATTTGCAGAAAAACTTGTATAAATTTAATAATAAGTGATGAAAAAATTCAGTATTAAAAGTAATTATCATAAAAGTGTATAATATTTAATGTTATACACATATAACTGAAAGTAAGCATAATTTAAATTATACATCCATTTCTCTAAGTGTGAGGGTTTAAGGTGAACGCGTGGGTGGATCCTCCGGTGACGTCAACTACGCCTCTTCATAATCCCGACAGGACGACACACGCTTACACAAGTGTTCCGTTACATCAGCAAAAACGTATCAAGAATGATATATTTAGTTCGTTACGGTTTTGCTGCGCTCGAAGAATATATAACAGGTTTATATCGTACCGAAATTTAGAAAAGAAAAATCGTATCTTATTTTTTACGTCAATAAAGATAGATCGACAATATAATTTTGAAAATTATAATGCTTGTATGTAAATACTTACTAGCAGTAGTATTTTAGATATTAACCACATTGACCTTCGATCGTGTTGCATTAAATAATTGCGCCCCATCACACTCGCCATTGATTAATTAATATTGATTCATGAGAGCTTAATTATAAAATGAATCCATAGTTATTACAATGATAAACATAGTTAATATAATAATAATCATTAATTTTAATTACAAACAGAAACATTTCATTATTTGAATAATAATCAACTAAAATTAGTTCATACGCAGGAAAAGTATCCGGTTAGCTTTGAGGGGATGTTGTTACAAATTTATTACACCACTTATTAATTTCTGTTGATTTATGCCTTTTGTAATTTCCAACCACCAGCAATTTACAGCACGAGTGAGGATTTATAGATTTTCGTAACTATTAACGAGTTATTTTTAAATGTGTGTATGTCCTACATATTTTTTATACTTGTCTCAAGACAACATCATTTTGACAAATTCAATAATCTTAGGAAAATTGTTAATTAATAACAAAATAACATCATGTAACAAATTTAAAAAGAGCGGAGTGTACGAATTGAAGTGTGATGAAATTACTTCAAGGTTTCAGTTCAAAGAAGATCTTTCCAGCTACAAAAATTAACTTCGAGGATTTAAATATTTTACAATTACCTAACCTAATTTACATATTTCCAAACTGCGAAAATTCTGCAAAATTTAAATTCAATCTGCGATACGATTCTTAAGGGGTTCTAGGTTATTCCAGAAACTTCTCAGTGAAGTGGGATCCAAGAGTTATTTTTAAATTTTCTCTGGAATTTAGAAATTTTCCAGTAACTCTCTTCCAAACTGGGTCAATTTTTTTCAAATGTTTTGAAATTTTCCCTTACAATTTGCAAACATTTTGCAAAATTTCAGTAACTGCTCTTTCAAATTGCGAGAATTAACGTTTTTCTCTATCAAATTTCAAAAATTATTTGTAGATTGTAGAATTTTTCTCTTAAGCAGAATTCATATTTTTTGACATTACTCGTATACGGCTTAAAAAAAAGATATCTAATGATTGCATTTTAAGTTTTGGAAAATGCAGAACTTTTTATGAAGAAGAATGACTTGTTTTCGTAAAATTAATAATAAAAAAGTTTTCCATATGGTGCGAACTTAAGCAGACACACTGTATTACGTTATTTAGAGATTATTCAAACGAATAATCATTTAAGGTCACTAAGGATCACTTAGGTCATTCGACTGACATTTAAAAATAACTCAAACTAATTCAATGAACCTTAAAATCATTCAGAAATTAATTATTTTTTTAAGGTCATCCATTGGTCATTCAAGGTTATGTAAATCCATTAACGATCATTATAAGTCATCCAACTGCTATTTAGGACTATATTACGTTATTGAGAGATTATTCAAACTAATAATCATTCAAGGTCACTACGGATCACTTAGATCATTTGATTGCCATTTAAAAATAAATCAAACTATTTCAATGAACCTTAAAATCATTCAAAAATTAATTATTAATTTATTTAAGGTCATTCAATGATTCTTCAAGGTCATCCATTGATAATTCAAGATTATATAAACTCCGTTAGCGATCATTAAATGTTATATTTAATATATTTAGAGATTATCGAAACTATTAATTATTCAAGGTCACTAAGGATCATTTAGGTCATTAGATGGCCTTCTAAAATAACTAAAACTAATTCAAGATCCCTTAAAACCATTATAAAAAAATAAAATCAACGATTATTCAACGTCAATGTCATTCTTACATAAGATCATTTAAGTCATATGAAAATCATATAAATGTATCTTTTAATATTAATCTCTGTAGTGACCGGTAGATTTATCTGATGATTAGGTCATCTTAACCTTGAAATATTTACTCAAAATCCCTTAATTTAGTCAAGTCTGTAATTAGTCATTTACTTTGCATTAATATTAGTGAAATTACAATTTAATGTCATTCTAGATTATAATAATTATAAATTATTTGACGTCATGCAACGATTATCAAAATTGATTTAAGGTCATTCAAGGTTATTAAGGTTAATTTAATATAGATCATCTGACTTTAAACTAAAAAGTTTGCGTTTGGGGAAATTGCAGCTCTCAATTTTAAAAATTAAAAAATATTTATCTATGAAAGAAAGTAATAATAAATCACCAGAATCAATTCATAATTGATGTGTTTTTAATTTTTTTAAACATAATCGATATATGCTGGGTTTAGAGAAAATGCTAAGACTTTAAACTCAAAATTATTTTTTTACAGAAATTGCACCTTATATATTTTAAATTTTTATAACACTATATTCACTTAAAAAAATTACTCAATTATCTGAAAATCGACTAAAAATAAACGTAATTTTAATTTAATGATAAAACAAAAGATGTATACTGACTATAAACAAAATGCCAACACTTTAAACTAAAAAGTTTGTGTTTGGGGAAGTTGCAGCTCGTAATTTGAAAAATTAAAAAATATTTATCTATAAAAGAAATCAATAATAGATCACCAGAATTAATTCATAATTGATGTGTTTTTAATATTTTATAAACATAATTGGTATATGCTGGGTTTAAAGGAAATGCTAAGACTTTAAACTCAAAATTAGTTTTTTACAGAAATTGCACCTTATATTTTTTAAATTTTTATAACACTATATTCACTTAAAACAATTACTCAATTATCTGAAAATCGACTAAAAATAAACCTAATTTTAATTTCATGGCAAAATAAAGGACGCATACTGACTATAAACAAAATGCTAACACTTTAAACTAAAAAGTTTGTGTTTGGAGAAATTGCAGCTCGTAATTTGAAAAATTATAAAACATTTATCTATAAAAGAAATCAATAATGGATCACCAGAGTTAATTCATAATTGATGTGTTTTTAATATTTTTTATACATAATCAGTATATACTGGGTTTAAAGGAAATGCTAAGACTTTAAACTCAAAATTAGTTTTTTACAGAAATTGCTCCTTATATTTTTTAAATTTTTATAACACTATATTCACTTAAAAAATAACTAAATTATCTGAAAATCAACTAAAAATAAACCTAATTTTAATTTAATGATGAAATAAAAGACTAATACTGACTATAAACAAAATGCCAACACTTTAAACTAAAAAGTTTGCAGCTCTCAATTTGAAAAATTATAAAATATTTATCTATAAAAGGAAATAACAATAAATCACCAAAATTAATTCATAATTAATGTGTTTTCAATTTTTTAAAACATAATCAGTATATACTATGAAAATAACTCAATTATCTGAAAATCAACTCAAAATAAATAAACTTATAAGTGAAGAAATTTTTCAAATATGAACAATTGTTTGACAGTTATGAACACAAACCTGAAAACAATTGAAGGACGATTTTTGATTTCTAATATTACTGTATAAATTTAACAGCAGTAATTTAGTGATTTTTTTAATCCAACCATTGGTTTTAGAAATTATTAACAAAAAAACAATTGAGTGGCGATTTTTAGATTTGTATTGCATCTATACAAATACGATAATTTTAATTCATTTTTATCATATCTATATAAATATGATAATTGTAATTCATTGGTGAAGAAATTTTTCATATCCGATCATTAGTCTAAAAGTTATTAACAAAAAATTAAAAAACAATTGAATAACGATTTTCTGATTATTGTCGCGTCTAAACAAATACGACAATTGTAATTGATTTGTGAAGAAATTTTCAAAATCTGATTAGTCGTTGAAAAGTTTTAGCAAAAATCGAAAAACAATTGAAGATCAATTTTCTGATTTTTATCTCATTTATACAAGTTCGATAATTGTAATTGATTCGTGAAGAATTGTTTTAAATCTGATCATTAGTTTAAAAGTTACTAACAAAAAAGTAAAATACAATTAATTGCGATATTCACATTTTTATCTCATCTATACAAATCCGTTATTTATAGTTGATTGGTAAAAGAATTTTTAAAATCTGGCAAGTCGTTTAAAAGTTATTTACAAAAATTGAAAAACATTTGAAGATCAATTTTCTGATTTTTATCATATCTATATAAATATGATATTTGTAATTCATTGGTGAAGAAATTTTTCATATCCGATCATTAGTCTAAAAGTTATTAACAAAAAAACTAAAAAACAATTGAATAACGATTTTCTGATTATTGTCGCGTCTAAACAAATACGACAATTGTAATTGATTTGTGAATAAATTTTCAAAATCTGATTAGTCGTTGAAAAGTTATTAGCAAAAATCGAAAAAACAATTGAAGTTCAATTTTCTGATTTTTATCTCATATATATAAATACGGTAATTGTAATTCATTGGGGAAGAAATTTTTCAAATCTGATCATTAGAGTAAAAGTTATTAACAAAAAACTAAAAAATAAAAAAACAATTGAATAGCGATTTTCATATTTTTGTCGCATCTATACAAATAGAGTAACTGTAGTTCATTGGTTTAGAAAATTTCAAAATTTGATCAATGGTTTAGAAGTAATTAACATAAAACAAAAAACAACTGAAAGTAGATTTTTTTTATTTTTAACCCATCTATACAAATGCGATAATTGTAATTGATTGGGGAAGAAATTTTTTAAATTCGATCATTAATTTAAAAGTTAGTAACAAAAAACTAAAGAACAATTGAATATTTGTGGTTAAAACATGGTGAATGTAATTGAATAGCGATTTTTAGATTTTTGTCGCATCTATACAAATAGAATAAATGTACTTCATTCATAGAGAAAATTTTAAAATCTGATCAATGGTTTGGCAGATATTAACATAAAACAGAAAACAATTGAAGGTTGATTTTTTATTTTTAACTCATCTATATAAATGCGATAATTGTAATTGATTGGTGATGATTTTTAATCAGATCATAAGTTTAAGAATTAGTAACAAAAAAGTTAAAAAAAACAATTGAATAAAGATTTTCAGATTTTTGTCGCATTTTAAAATCTGATCGATGGTTTGGCAGTTATTAACATAAAACAGAAAACAATTGAAGGTGGATTTTTGATTTTCAACTTATCTACAAAAATGCGATAATTATAAGTGATTGGTGAAGAAAATTTTCAAATCCGATAATTAATTTAAAAGTTATTAACAAAAAATAAAAAAAACAATTGAGCAGCGATTTTCAGATTTTCATCGCGTCTATACAAATACGTTAATTGCAATTCATTAGTGAAGAAATTTTTAAAATCCGATTAGTAGTTTGAAAGTTATTAGCGAAGATCGAAAAACAATTGAAGATCAATTTTCTGATTTTTATCTTATCTATATAAGTATGATAATTGTAATTCATTGGTGAAGAAATTTTTCAAATCCGATCATTAGTTTAAAAGTTATTAACAAAAAAGTAAAAAACAATTGAATAACGATTTTTAGATTTCGTCGTATAGATACAAATACGATAATTGTAATTCATTGGTGAAGAAATTTTTAAAATCCGATTAGTAGTTTGAAAGTTATTAGCGAAGATCGAAAAACAATTGAAGATCAATTTTCTGATTTTTATCTTATCCATATAAGAATGATAATTGTAATTCATTGGTGAAGAAATTTTTCAAATCCGATCATTAGTTTAAAAGTTATTGACAAAAAAGTAAAAAACAATTGAATAACGATTTTCAGAATTTCGTCGTATGTATATAAATAATATGCGTTGTAATTAATTCAAGGAGAAAAAAAAAGACGCACGCTGACTATAAACAAAATCTTAAAATTTTAAACATAAAAGTTTGTGTTTTGAGAAACTTAGCTCGTATTTCGAAAAATCATAAAATATTTAATATTTTTAAAACATCATCGATATATACTGGGTTTGAAGAAAATGCCAAGACTTTAAACTCAAAATTATTTCTTTATAGAAATTGCATCTTATATTTTTAATTTGTTTTAAAACTGTAAGCACTGGTGAGAATAACTTAATTACCTAAAAGTTAACTAAAAACAAACCTACTTTTAATATAATGAAAAAATAAAAGACGAACTCTGACTATAAACAAAATGCCATCAGTTTAAACTTAAAAGTTTGTGTTTGGGGAAATTGCAGCTCTCAATTTGAAAAATTATAAAATGTTTATCTATAAAAGAAATCAATAATAGATCACCAGAATTAATTCACAATTGATGTGTTTTTAATATTTTTTAAACATAATTGGTATATACTGGGTTTAAAGGAAATGCTAAGATTTTAAACTCAAAATTAGTTTTTTACAGAAATTGCACCCTATATATTTTAAATTTTAATAACACTATATTCACCTAAAAAAATAACACAATTATCTGAAAATTAACTAGAAACAAACCTTATTTTAATTAAATGGTTAAATAAAAGACGCATACTCACTATAAACAAAATATCATCACTTAAAACTTAAAAGTTTGTGATTTGAAAAATTGCAGCTCGTAATTTGAAAAATTATAAAATTTTTATCTATAAAAGAAATTAATAATAAATCACCAAAATTAATTCATAATTAATGTGTTTTTAATTTTTTTTAAACATAATCGATATATACTGGGTTTAAAGGAAATGCTAAGACTTTAAACTCAAAATTAGTTTTTTACAGAAATTGCACCTTATATTTTCTAAATTTTTATAACACTATATTCACTTAAAAAAATAATTCAATTATCTGAAAATTGACTAAAAATAAAGCTAATTTTAATTTAATGGTGAAATAAAAGACGCATACTGACTATAAACAAAATGCCAACACTTTAAACTTAAAAGTTTGTGTTTGGGGAAATTGCAGCTCGTAATTTGAAAAATTATAAAATCTTTATCTATTAAAGAAATTAATAATAGATCACCAGAATTAATTCATAATTGATGTGATTTTAATATTTTTTAAACATAATCGGTATATGCTTGGTTTAAAGGAAATGCCAAGACTTTAAACTCAAAATTAGTTTTTTACAGAAATTGCACCTTATAATTTTTAAATTTTTATAACACTATATTCACTTAAAAAATAACTCAATTATATGAAAATTAACTAGAAATAAACCTAATTTTAATTTAATGGTAAAATAAAAGACTCATACTGACTATAAACAAAATGCCAACACTTTAAACTAAAAAGTTTGTGTTTGGAGGAATTGCAGTTCGTAATTCGAAGAATTATAAAATATGTATCCATATGAATGTAATGAAGTTTTTAATCTGTTATTATTATATTAAAGTCAAACATTTAAATAAATCTCTTAAAGTACTTAGTGCTAATGTAATAATTTATTTAAAACAGCCTGAATGAATTTGCTGCATTCTGTTCATAAACACATTCATTTTTATCCGTGACAAATTGTTCACTTCGATACCACGCTTTCACTCGGAACAATATTTTTTGAGTCGGATAATAAAACATCCGGACAGCTCCCGGCGCATCCACCATAACCACCGATACGCACAATTCACGTCATGATTAATATTACCGATGTTTTTTCGTCTCATTCGGTGTTATATCGTGACAGCATTAAAATACTTCACGTTGGCGTGTTATTCCTCGTAGTGACACGTGTCCCAGTTAAATAACAATGCTCATTTGAGGGTGAAAATCGGGCAGGTGTGTGTGTGTGCGCTCGGGGATGCTCGATCGATAAGATGTCACCACCCGTTGCGGTCCTCAACGTGACGTTTTGTTGCGAAACATGAGGTGCAAAAATTGTTCGGTTCACGTGCACATATTTACGCCACGTGGTTAATTACGTAATTAGTGTACCTGCAAATGATTTACCTTCAGATGCAGACGGTGAGGAAAATAAAATAATTATAATAAATTTCTTGAAGGGGATAAAATATTTAAAGGCATTATCCATATTTAATTAGTTTGTACGATATAAATTCCGCACGAGGAACAATATATTCGGTAATTGGAGGGAATTAAGCGCCGAGAACTAATTTATTTAAGAGGCTCGTAACTTTATTAGTTCCACATACGGTTTTCCGCCGACCGAGTATCGAATATCCGTCCTTAACAAGGGAAACTTCGGTCGAGTTTTGATTTATCGCACGAATTTCCTCGTCGTCTTCTTACAGAAAACTCACTCGTCCGGCTGCAGAGAAAAAAAAAGGAAGCCGTCGATTAATCGGAAGTGCTCTGCAACAAGTTTTTGCCAATTCGCTTTCTTCTTGATGACATTTTTTTTAAATCCTTGTTTTTATCTGAAGATTAAAACGTATTTACGTTTAAAGTGTTGTGGGATTAAACGGATGCTGTGTTTAGTCTGAGTGCTTAGAATATTTTAAACTGATTATAATAAATTCCAGCGAGTGAGTTTAATTAAATTATATAACATAAGGGTTTATATGAATCATCGGATTATTATTGTTGAAAATTCGGTGAAGCTTAATCTAAAAAATTAGGAAAATTATTTGGCGCAGTCGGTAGGATATCTTAAATAAATGGTAATATACAATTAATATTTTAAAATATCATTTCCAAATTGTATAATGAAAAGTAAACTAGTTTTTTTTTTTGTTAACATATGATCACTATATATTTTCTCAACGCGAATGAGAGAAATAATTCGCTGTCGAAATTTAAATAATAAATAAATAACACCATAAATATTCACGAGGGCCGCACTCCCGGCGCAGACGGAATTTTAAAACGTTTCCGACGATCTAAATCAATATTTATGCATAAACGCGGCGTCTCTCATACATAAAACATGGAAAAGCGCGTACGAAAACAACCCAACACACACACACACACACACAAGAAAAATCGCAATTACCAGCAAATCGATTCAAACTCTTGAGACGACAAAATCGCATCGGTAAACCGAGCGTGAAAGTATAATAACACTGGGAAAATTTAAACATTCAATCACTGTTTACTTTTAATTTGAAATTTGTTTTGAATTCACGACGGAATTTATGAATTGTGAAAGGTGTTAAAAAATAAACACTTATTTATTTTATTTAGTCTTACTGTTACTGCAGAAATTCTTTAAACTCTCAAAAATGTTGGTAGAGAAGTTTGCTGAAAATTGAACGCTAAGAAATAAGTTCTTCCAGTTAAGGAAAATTTTTAAATCCTCTAAGATAATTTTTCTCTAAACTGAAAATAAAGAAGAATAAAGAAAACTTTAAGTAAATCCTAAAAAATTAATTCTATCACCATAGAACTTTAGCAAATGTTTCTTTCATTATTGGAAACAATTCTTAAAAATTTTTGTGCCCTGCATAATTTTGGTCAGAGCTTATAAGGAAAGTTTCTGATAAATTCTGGAACCTTCAACTTGATAGAAAAGTTCCTGAAAAATCCTTAAAAAAAAATTTGCAGTTAGAAGTTTTGATGGAAAATTCTAGAACATTTGAAAAAAATCTTTCAAAAGAAATGTTTGCCAAATTTTTTGAACTCTGGACCAAAATTATTACAGTTTGAAAGTCACATTTCTAGGAAATTCTATCACTTAGAACTTTAGAAAATGTTTCTTTCAAATTTTAAATTTTTGTGTCCTGCAAAATTTTCTTCCGAGTTTGTAAGGAAAGTTTCTGCAAAATTCTAGAATCTTTCTCCAAATTGATAAAAAAGTTGCTGAAAAACCCTTTGAAAGAGTTCTCGCGGTTAGAAAAGATTTTGCTAAATTTTCGCGGTTTGAAAGGGAAATTGATAGAAAAAACTAGAAAATTTGAAAATAAATTGTCAAAAAATTATTGTAGTTTGAAGAAATAGATACTCAAAAATTTGAAAACCCTCAAAAATATATTTGCATCTTGATAGAAAAGTTGCTGAAAATTGAATTCTAAAAAATACATTTTTGGAGGTAATGTAAATTTTTGAAGAAAATTATTGAAGCCTAAAAGATCTTTGTTAAACTGAAATAATTGAGAAAACTTGAAGTAAATCCTAGGATCTTTAAAAAGAAATGTTTGCCAAATTTTTTGAACTGCGGACAAAATTGATTACATTCCAGGAAAATTCTATTATCTAGATCTTTAGAAAAAGTTTCTCTCAAATCAGAATCAATTCTGTAAAATTTTGTTCCGAGTTTTTAGGAAAAGTTTCTAAAAAATACTAGAACCTTCACAAAATTTCTCTAAATTAATAGATCTTTGAAAATAAATGTTTTCCAAAATTTTTAAACCCAGTACAAAAATTATTACAATTTTAAAGTCACATTTCTAGGAAATACTATCACCTAGAACTTTGGAAAATATTTCTTTCATATTGGAAACAATTCTTTGAAAATTTTTTGGCCAGCAAAATTCTGTTCCGAGTTCCTAATAAAAGTTTCTGAAAAATTCTAGAACCTTCGAAAAATGTCTCCAACTTGATAGAAAAGTTTCTGAAAAACCCTTTAAAACATTTTCGCAGTTAGAAGTTTTGATGGAAAATTCTAGAAAATTTGAAAAAAACTTGTTAAACAATTATTTTAGTTTGAAGAGGGAGATAAAAAGAAAAATTCTAGAACCTTCGAATGTCTCCAACTTGATAGAAAAGTTCCTGAAAAACACTTAAAATTTTTTTTGCAATTAGAAGTTTTGATAGAAAATTCTAGAACATTTGAAAAAAAATTGTTAAACAATTATTTTAGTCTGAGGTGGGAGATACTCGAAAGTTTAAAAACCCCTTAAAAATATTTTCATCTTGACAGAAAAGTTGGTGGAAATTGAACACTAAAAAATAAGTTTTTGGCAGTTAATCGAAAATTTTGAAATCTTGGCAGACATTTTTTGAAGCTTAGGTTTTTTTTAAAACTGAAATAATTTAAAAAACTTGAAGAAAATTCTTGAGATCTTTGCAATGAAATGTATGCCAAATGTTTTAAACTCTGGATAAAAATGATTACATTTTGAAAGTCACATTCTTGGGATATTCTATCACTTAGAACTTTGGAAAAAGTTTCTCTCATATTGGAAACAATTCTGTAAAACTTTTGTTACCTGCAAAATTTTTGTCCGAGTTTGAAGGGTGAGTTTCTAAAAAAACTCTAAAACCTTCAAAAAATTCCTCCAGTTTGATAGAAAGTTGCTGGAAAACCATTTGAAACCAAATCTCGGGGTTAGAAGAGAAGCTATTGAAGTTTTGATGAAAAATTCTAGAACATTCTTAAGAAATTCTATCATCGAGAACTTTGGAAAAAGTTTCTTTCATATTGGAAACAATTCTTTGAAAATTTTGTGGCCAGCAAAATTCTCTGGATAAAAATGATTACATTTTGAAAGTCATATTCCTGGGAAATTCTATCACCTAGAATTTTGGTAAAAGTTTCTCTCATATTAGAAACAATTTTGTAAAACTTTTGTTAACTGCAAAATTTTGTTCCGAGTTTGTAAGGTGAGCTTCTAAAACACTCTAAAGCCTTCAAAAAATTCCTCCAGCTTGATAGAAAGTTGCTAGAAAATCATTTGAAATTAATCGCGCGGTTAGAAGAGGAGCTACTGAAGTTTTGCAAAATTTTTGCAGTTTAGGAATTTGGGAAATTGATGGAAATTTCTAGAATATTAAAAAAAGTGTTAAAACAATTATTGTAGTTTGGAAAGAAAAATACTCAGAAGTTAAAAAGATCCCTCAAAAATTATTCCAACTTGATAGAAAAGTTACTAGAAATTGAATACTAAAAAATAAGTTCTTGCGGTTAATGAAAAATTTTAAACAGAGAAGCTTAAAACTAAATTAATTTGGAGACCTAAAAGTAAATCCTGGGATCTTTAAAAATAAATATTTGCCATTTTTTTTTTAACTCTGGACAAAATTGATTACAATTTTGGGAAATTCTATTACCTAGAACTTTGAAAAAAGTTTCTCTCATATTAGAATCAATTCTGTAAAATTTGTGTGCCTTGCAAAATTTTGTTCCTAGTTTTTAAGGGAAGTTCCTGAAACATTCTAGAATCTTCAAAAAATCTCTGCAAATTGATGGATCTTTGAAAAGAAATGTTTTCCAATTTTTTTGAAATCAGCACAAAAATTATCACAGTTTGAAAGTCACATTTCTAGGAAATTCTATCACCTAGAACTTTGGAAAAAGTTTCTCTCATTATGGAAACAATTTTGTAAAACTTTTGTTACCTGCAAAATTTTGTTTAGTTTGTAAGGTGAGTTTCTAAAAAATTTTAGAATCTTCAAAAAATTCCTCCAACTTGATAGAAAGTTGCTGAAAAACATTTAAAACCAATCTCGATGTTAGAAGAGGAGCTATTGAAGTTTTGCAACATTTTCACAGTTTAGAAAGGAAATTGATGGAAAATTCTAGAACATTTGAAGAAAATTGTTAAACAATTATTGTAGTTTGAAAACGAAGATACTAGATAAGTTTAGAACCCTCAAAAATGTTTTCAATTTCATAGAAAAGTTGCTAGAAAATTCTAGAATTCATAAAGAAATTTTGTTTAATTTAGAAAAAAAATTGGAAAATTTTTGAATGTTTAAAAATAAGCTCTTGTAGTTACTTGAAAACTATAAAATCCTCAAAAAAATGGTTGCATTTGAAAGGTCTTCTTTGTACTCAAATATTTCTGAAATCTCGAAGTAAATCCTAGGATTTTAGAGAAGAAATTGCTGCCATTGTTTTTTTTTTAATTCTGAACAACGTTATTACAAATTGACGTAATAGCTTTTTATCCAAATGAAGCATAATCCCTTTATGGGTTCTAGGATTTACTAGTAAATTCAAGTTGCAAACATTTCTTGAGGATTTTAAAATTTTAGAAAAACTTCCGTCAAGAAAAAAAATTTCTATTCTACATTTATTTCAAAAAAATTGTGTTCTAAATGTTTCATCAACTTTGGCAAATTTTTTGGAGGATTCTAATTTTGTTTAGTTTAGTATTTCTTTCTCAAACTACACCGAAAATTTTTCAAGGGTTCTGAAATATTCCTAAAACTTCTATACTGTGACTTTGAAAAGAAATATTTGCAAAAATTTTTGAAATCTGGACAAAAATTATTACAGTTTGAAGGTCACATTTCTAGAAAATTTTATCACCATAGAACTTTGGAAAATGTTTCTTTCATATTGGAAACAATTCTTTAAAATGTTTCTACCCTACAAAATTTTGTTCTGAGTTTGTGTCTGAAAAATTCTAGAACCTTCGAAAAATTTCTTCAACTAAATTGAAAAGTTAATGGAAAACCCTTTAAACAATTTTCGCGGTTAGAAGAGGAGTTACAGAAGATTTGCAAAATTTTCGGAGATTTGAAAGGAAATTGATGGAAAAATCTAGAAAATTTGAAAAGAAATTGGCAAACAATTATTGTAGTTTGAAGGGAAAGATACTCAGAAGTTTAAAAACCCTCAAAAATATTTTTAGGATTTTCTAGTAACTTCAAGTTGGAAATTTCTTGAGGATTTAAAAAAAATTCTATTCTACATTTATTTCCAAAAAATTGTGTTCTAAATTTTTCATCAACTCTGGCAAAATTTTTGGAGGCTTCTAATTTTGTTTAGCATTTCTTTCTAAAACTACACCGACATTTTTTCGATTGTTCTGGAATATTCCTAAAACTTCTAAACTGTGACTTTGAGAACAAACGTTTGCCAAATTTTTTGAACTCTGGACAAAAATTATTACAGTTTGAAGGTCACATTTCTAGAAAATTCTATCACCATAGAACTTTGGAAAATGTTTCTTTCATATTGGAAACAATTCTTTAAAATGTTTGTACCCTATAAAATTTTGTTCAGAGTTTGTAAGGGAAGTTTCTGAAAAATTCTAGAACCTTCAAAAAATGTCTCCAACTTAATAAAAAAGTTGATGGAAAACCATTTAAACAATTTTCGCGGTTAAAAGAGAAGTTACAGAACTTTTGCAAAATTTTGGAAGTTTGGAAAGAAAATTGATGGAAAAATTTAGAAAATTTGAAAGAAAATTGGCAAACAATTATTATAGTTTGAAGGGAAAGATACCCTGAAAAATATTTCTAGAATTTTCTATAATAGTAACTTCAAGTTGCAAACATTTTAAAATTTTCGAGAAATTTTCTAAAGAATTTTCAAATTTTCTACATTTATTATTTTTTTAAATGTGTTATAAATTTTTCATCAAATCTGGCAAAATTCTAATTTTGTTTAGCATTTATTTCTCAAGCTGCACCGAAATGTTTTCGAGTGTTCTGAAATATTCCTAAAACTTTTCTTCTAAACTGTGACTTTTTTCAGATGTTCTAGAAATTTCTAAAATGTAAGTTTCTTCTTTTAAGGCTTCAACAACTTTTTTTATCAAGTTGGCTTTGAGGGTTCTAAATCATTTCAGTTGAAAGAGGATCTTTTAAGCTTCAAGATTTTTTTCCGGGCATTTCAATATTCCAAATTATTTTTGAGGGTTCAAAAGTTTCCATTCTTTTCCCAAAGTAAGCAAAATTTCTGTTTAAAGTTTAGAATTTTGTAGCAATTTTTCTTTTCTGCGAAAAATTTGTGTTCTAGATATTCCAACAACTTCTCTATCAAAATGTAGAATTATTTTCAAAAAGTTTAGAATTTTTTAGAAACCAGAAAAACATGTACAAATATTTTACAAAATTGTTTTCCAATATGAGAGAAACTCCTCTCAAAATTCTACGTTCAGTTACGTTACTTTTAAATTGTAATAACTTTGTCCAGAATTAAAAAAAATTCTCTAAGATCCTAGGATTTACTTTAAGATTTTTGAATTATTTCAATTCAAGGGAGACCTTTCAAATGCAAACATTTTCTTTGAGTATTTCAACGTTGTCCAGTAACTACAAGAGCTTATTTTATAGTTGAAAAGTTTTCCAATTTTTATTCTGAATTGATTTAATTATATTCAGTTCAAAGAGGATCTTTCAAGCTGCAAGAATTTATAAATGTTTAGTTACTGCAAGAATTTGTTTACAGTTTTTATTTATTTATTATGATTCTTTGGATTACCTGTTAACAAAATACATTAAAAGATACATACATAAAAAATACAATAAATTTTGAGCAAAAAAAAAAATTCCTGAAGAATTCTCAAATTTTCTACATTCGTTTTCAAACCACGGTAGTTTTTATAGTGGGTTCTAAATTTTTCATCAACTCTGACAAAATTTTTGGTGGATTCTATTTTTTTCTTAAACTATAGCGATATTTTTTCGGGGGTTCTAGAATATTCCTAAAAATTTTCTTAGAAAGTGTGAGAATATTTTTACAAATGTTGTAGGCCTCGACAATCAAGCAAAATTTCTCTATGAATTCTATAATTTTCCAGCAACTTTTCTGCGAAAATTTTGAAAATTCTTGCCTATTAAGAGATCTTCTTTGAACTGAAATAATTCGGATTTTTTGAATTAAATCCTAGGATCTTCAAAGAGAAAATTCTGGAAAGTGTTTTTAACTCTAGGCAAAATTATTACAGTTTGAAAGAGACGTTACTGCAATATTCTATTACTTAGAACTTTGGAAAACGTTTCTGTCATATTGAAATAAAAAAAAATTTAAAACCTGGAAAAAAATTTGGAAAACGTTTCTCTAATTTTGGAACAATTAATTTGTAAAATTTTAGAACCTATATAAACATTCTTTAACTTGATAGAGAAAAACCTTAATTCTCGCAGTTTGGAAGAGCAGTTACTGAAGTTATGCAAAATGTTTGAAATTTGCAAGGGCAACTGCTGGAAAATTTTTTGGAAAATTTGAAGAAAAATTGTCCCAGTTTGTTACAGTTACAGGAAAATTTTGAAATTGCCGAAGAAAATTTGTACGTCTTGCAGAATCTTCTTTGAGCTGAAATAATTCGGAACTCTTGAACATAACTTAATAGAATAAACTAGAACCTTTTAAGAATAGTATCGCATTTTGAACTGAAATTTTGCAGAATTTTCACAGTGTGGAAAATAAATTGCTAGAAAATTCTAGAACATTTGAAAATGTTAATCACAGTTTGGAAGAAAAGTTTTAGGAATATTCAAGAACCCTCGAAAAAAGTATCTCTATAGTTTGAAAAACAAAATGCTAAAAAAAATAATCTTCCAAAAGTTGATGGAAAGTATGCTATAAAAGTTTGGAGGATATTTGAAAAGGTTTTAAAATTTTTCGAAAATTTTTAACCTGAAATTACTAAAAATTCCTAGAACCCATGAAGAAATTGTGGTCGATTTGAAAACAAAAACCTGGAAAATTTTTAAAATCTGTAAATTAAGTTCTTGCAGTAATTGTAAAATATTTAAATCTTCAGAGTTAATACTTGCAGTTTGAAAGATCGTCTCTATACTGAAATAATTCGGAAACCTTGAAGTAAATCTTGAGATCTTGAAAGAGAAATTGCTGCCAAATTTTTTGAACCCTTAGAAAAAAATATTACACTTTGAGTAATTGATAGAAAATTACCTAGAACTTTAGAAAAAGTTTATTTCATAATGGAAAGAAAAATTCTATACACTAAATTATTGTTCCCTGTCAGCAACAACCACCGACCAGTTTAGACCTATTTTGATTCTTATCACCGTAGCGAAGTTGATGACAAGAAAACGAAGTTTTACTTTCGAGTTTTTAATCTCCCGGTAAACAGTCAGTCAAGATTTTACCATATAGGTGCCATCCCATTGATTTGTCGGTGGTTATCCAACCAAAGAGGAAACAACACTCAATTAATTCATGGCACCTTTATCTTAAAAAAAAATCGGAAACATTTTGGAACCCCAGAAAAAAATTTAACTGTAAAAGACAAGAAGAATTCTATATGTCTCAAGGAAAACATTCGATGAAAATAGATTGAACTGAATATTAACTCTTAGATTTTCATTTTATGAGTTGAAAATATTATATGAAATTCTAAAACACCTCAGGAAAATCTTTATAAAATTGGATTTGTTTAAATAGCAGAAACATTATAATGAAATAATGCTTATGTTTTCTAGAATTCTTGTAAATTAGTAGAGAATAAAAATTTGGAAAAGTATGGAGAAAAATGAAATGTTAGAACTACCAAAGGAATTTCTTCCAAGAAGAAAATTCTTACAGTCTAAAAATTCAATAATGTCAAAGCAAATTAGTAGAGAAGTTGCCAGAAAATTTAAGAAAACTGTATAAAATTCTCACAGTGTGGAAGAGCACTTTCTGAAATTTTGAAACCCTAATATATTCGAACACAGTCATCACATTTCAATTAGTACTTTTTAAATTTGTTACAGGATGTTATTTTGTTATTAATTAATAATTTTCCTAAGTTTATTGAGTTTGTCAAAGCGATATTATTTTCTCATGATGATGCACAAGTATATGATATATGAAATTTACATAATGGGAAATATGTAGGACTAGGCTGATAACATACAAACATTTAAAAATAACTCTCTAATAGTCACGAAAGTCTATAAATCCTCACTCGTGCCGTAAATTGCTCGTGGTTAGAAATTATACAAGGCATAAATCAACAGAAATTAATAAGTCGTCTAATAAATTTGTAACAACATCCCCTCAAAGCCAACCGGATACTTTTCCAGCGTTTAAACTTAATTTAGTCGATACCAAAAATTATCACTCAGATAATAAAATGTTTATTATATTTGCGAAATGATTAAATAATCGTTGAACAAACTTAATAACTCGACGAAGAGTTAAAATCGTTAGAATTCAGGTTATTAAAGTATTAGTTATTTTTCATCTTTCCTAAATTATCCATTTCAATAAATTGAAAATCCATACAGTCTAAACGCACTTACAACTTTTCAAAAACAAAAATAAAATGATTTAACCACGTAATGTTAAAAAATCACCAATTTCCATTTACATATCAATAAATTATTTATTGACTAGTGTAAAACTTTATTGTTTTTTGGCACCAATAAACTATTGTATTGTATTGTATTGTAATTTAATAAAATTTGTAATTATTGCTTTAAATAATTTTAATATTTATCACACATTTGAGAATAAAATTATTACATTATCAAAATTTTTTTTCGTAACTTATACGCCGAGGTCGCTCATTAAAACTTCACCTGCTCGTAATGAATATAATTTTGTGAAATTTTCAGGATTAAATATATTTTCCTTCGGCCCGCTGCTCTTTTCAACGGAAACATTTTCCAGATTATACCACTTATTTTATACAGAAAGTTATAACAAAAAGTTTTAAAACGCACATTGTGTCTTACAATATTTCATTAACGATTTTGTTAAAGTTTAAATGGGATTTATATATATAATCAAATAAAGATTTATGATGTGATTTTATAGCAGAGAGTAACTAATCCCCATTGTTATTTAAATTATCGTGCAAATTGCAATTTCAGTCCGGGGATGCTGTTGTGTTTATGAAGGGTCGTAGGATGTAAGGAATAATAATTGCATGGCCGTAAGATCAATCAAGAGTCCACCCAAGCCCCAATAGGGGCGACCCAGTTTCCTGCGGATTATTAAACGCCTTATCCGTGCCGTAATTTCGACACACGATGTTGTGTATATGCAAATGCGCCCTTAATAATCCCCATCGCGTATACACGTCTCAATTTTACGGAGTAAATGATTCGAATAATTAATTAACATGACCTTTCTTTACGGGTCGCCAAACGGTTTTTAAAGGGGGGCGCCGCGCGGAGGGCGGAAGCTTCCTTTCATAATTCGAGCGGAAGATTGGGGGACAAAAAAAAAATGCCAAACTTCAACATCAAACGCTGCGGATGAAGCCGTCAGCAAAATAATAATAAACGAAGGAGGGAGAAAAAAAACGAGCGGGCCGAATTCGTGCTCGGGCAATTAGGGCGCGCCGGGTGTAATTAATAATTAAGGGATTAAAGGGAACTTACAGTTGCGAGCCTCTTCTGCTGTTCCTGCGGTCCTTGATGTCGGGAATGGAGAGGGCGGGACAGGCGTCCGGGCTGGGTGGGCTGCCCGGATCCGGGGCGCCTCTGAAGGAGGGCCTGCGGCCCGTAGGGCCCGTCGTCACGGTGCTCAGGCCGGGCACGGTGAAGACGTCGTAGGCGGAAGCGCGGCGCGGCATTGGGGCCGGTAAGCCTAGGCCCAATTCGGAACCCGTGGTCGTCGTGCCCGCCGCCTTGTTCACCTCTTCGTCGTAGCTGTGCTGTCGTGCTACCACTCTGGAGCCGCGCCGGGAACGATTAGGGGTCGGTGCCGTCTCTCTGGGTGGGCTGTTTTGTCGGCTGGTCGCACCGCTGCGACCTCCGCGGCTCGCCCATACTGGGTCGCCTGATTTCTGTCCAGTTCCTTTCAACTGAAAATTTAAGCAAAAATTAATTTAAGTTAATAAAACAATGGTGTTCTAAGAGTTTTGATTTATTTTGTAGAGACAATGCTGCAATTGTTTCACCACACAGTTCATCAGGCAAATGAATAATTGTTCATATACCTAATGAAGGTGAATCGGCCACCATGCCAGCTATGACGCACGCAGCCTCATACGACATTATACAGAATGCACTGGCCATTCGTAGGGCACTCTTGAGGTAGACTATAATCATCTGTCGTACGCCCAATGGGACTGCTGTGGCTGCTGACCAAATCGAAGCTGCATACAGTAAAACTAATGTGACGGCGCTGGAGAGGAGATTTTGTTGTGCCTGTCTTGGACCATCAAAGTATGGCCTGAATCGTATCAACTGCAGACTGCTCCTACATGTGTGCTCGCAATCCGCAGGTGTTTGTAGAAACAGAGCCTCTCGTTGACTTGAACCCTCAGGTATCTGTGGATCTCACATCCTGAGACTTTTAGAGTAATGGTCTCCTTAGCTTTTCTACTGCTAACAAAGACTGCCTCGGTTTTATGGCCAGCCAGCTGTAGTTTATACGGACTCGTCTGCCATCTGCATGACCCCTTTTGGATGCTTAGCGACAACTATCACTAGCACTTCGTTTATGAAGCCGTTTATGGCCCTTGACAAATTTGGCAGCCCAGTATCCCATCGTACATCGTGTTCTTCAACAGAGGTCCGGGCATTTGTGTATTGTCTTCGGTGATGTTCCGTGTCGATTTAGTACACCAAGGTGCGATCGCTAAAATGCGCCTGATGTATTCCGCAACCATTCCTCCTCAGATCCCAGTTCACCGAGGTGAATGTGTTCCTTAAATCCAGGTTGACGATAATGCTCTATTACTTGAGACCACGTTTCCATAATCTGCTAGAAATGACCTGACCTGCGGTCTCCATGACGACGTTAATCGTATCGATGGTGGATCTTGCCTTCTAAAACCCTTATTGGTTCAGTGATGGGGCTCGAGCTTCTTTGGCGGACTCCTATAACTAGTTGCAAATGATCCTCCTGAGTACTTTGCCCGTCGTGTCTAATAGGCAAATTGATCGGTATAATAACGGATCGTCCGATAGCTTACCTCTTTTCTTCTTCCACTTTTCTTCTCCCAGTGTGCTGCCCATGCATTGAGTTACCTGAAATTATGTGTGACATATTTTTCTTATGTTCGTTGGCTGGGCAGAGGAAAAATGCTAAAACGCGTGTTTGAACTCAAGAAGGAAATCATCTGCTTCATGGAAACCAAAGAGAAACCAGTTCCTCAATTTAGCGACTGGCTGTACTAATTTGGATTTCTCACAGACATCACGCTGCGCCTCAATGACTTGAAAACCAAACTACAAGTAAAAGAAAATTTCAACAACAACCTACTTGACACTGTGAAGGCATTTGAGTTTAAACTGGATTTATGCAAAAATCAGTTGTTGAAAAAAGAGTTTACGCACTTTCCTAAACTGGATAGTTACGAATGTACAGATGTGGATAATTATATCGCAGTAGATTTACTCAAAAAAGAGTTCCAAACAAGGTTTTCTGACTTCACCATCACTAAAAGATTTCGATTTCAAAGCTTTTTTTCGGATGTATTGTAGCTAACCTTCACGCTTGGTTCATTTTAAATGTTCTGCTTTCGAAAATTATTTTAATGTCGTTGAAGACTTTTTGTAGTTCTCACTTTAACTTGCCGTAATTATAGCGTAATGGCTTTTTGAGTTATATTCTTTCAATCCTAAAAGTGGTTCTTGATACACCAAACAGACGGGTTTTTGATTAACACTAACAAGTACAACTCAGTCCACTTTTCTTGAAATATGCGGTTTTCTTCACTAACTTTTCGTTTTTTATCTGAAGTAGAAACCATTTTTAATGTCAAGGTAGAAGAAACGAGTTCCAGAGATCCTCCAATAAAAGTGTTCTTGACAAAACTAAACTTGCGCGACTGCTAGTTCGCACTCTTTTGTATCGCTTCGTTCGTTCTTGGAATTAGGACTGACCGCTGCCGTGTGATGCTGGCTTTATATATGCCGAACATGCCAACTTTGAATCTCTCGAAATTTCTAGCAGCTACGAGACTGGACTAGTAGGTTTTTTTAGTAGTGCTAATTACTAGAATCATTAGAAATATTCAACAGACATGCAAAGCAACGCCATTTCGTGGCCTTGTGGGTAGTCGTGTTTTTAGTTAGAGTGAATATCGCGAGCTCACAGAGCAAATCTCTTCTAACTAGGTGGTGCTAGCGTCCTCGAAGTGTCGTTTGCGGGTGCGGAGCGATACAATATTTTCTTTAGCCTTTGGGGGCCACAAGAAATTAGCCCTTATTAATTCGGCGATAGGGCTTGAGTTCCTTTGGTGGACTCCTACAACTGGTTGTAAATGATTATCTCATTGTGTCCAATACGCAAATTAGAGGATTTGGTGACATATTGTTCGGTGATAATTAAAATTGAAGCTCCAGGATATGATATTTGAATATATCGAACCGTCATTATTTAAAGAAATCGGGAATAAAACCCTCAAAAAATTAAAAATATTACTGACACTCCTGATAAATTTTTTTAACGACATGAGCGAGAGGCAAGTGCTAATTACAATATTACATAGAAATACAATCCTAGGGGGTCACTGTGGGAGAAAAAAGATGCTTGCCAAACTCAGAATGTAGCAAAATTTATAAAGAATTGACATGAATGCCAAATTAACAAGGCAAAGTTTAAGAACGTTGAATATTTCTGTATAACCCCGACACGATTCCCAATAAAGAAGCGAGAACTGTCGCTAGAGCCATATTTGAAAAAAATATTTTAATTTATGTCCCAATGAAGGTAATTAGGACTGATAAAGGAACGGAGTACATAAACGAGAGCGCTACAGAAATAAATATATTGCTGAACACCAAACACGAGACTTCCACTACTTATAGGCCTAAAACAATGGGTACAGTAGAAAGAAATCACAGGGTTTTAAATGAGTATGTAGGAATGTATATTGATATATGACTGAGATAACTAGATTCGTGTTGTTACAATGCGACTCCTAGTACGGTGCATAATTTTTGTCCTTATTAGTTAATATTCATGAAAACACCTACATTATCTGATAAATTTGTCGGTAATCGCATTGAACCTTTATATAATGTAGATTTGTACGCAAAAGAAGTGAAATTTAGATTACAAAGTGCATTGCAAAGAGCAATTAAACTTTTGCGACAAATAAAAGAAAATAAGCAAAGAACATGCGAACAAACAGTTAAATATATTTCACCACCTTGTTTCCATTATCTGCAGCAATGACCTGATGTGTAGTTTACATGACGTTAATCGCATCGATGGTGGATCTTGCCTTCCAAAAACCTTATTGGTTTGACTATGGGGTGGACTACTGCAACTGGTTGCAGATGATCCTCCCGAGCACTTTGCCCGCAGTGTTCAGCAGGCAAATTATTCGGTATAATGACGGATCTTCTTCTTTTTCTACTCTTCTTTACCCATTCCGCTGCCCACGCATTGAAGTTGCCTGAACACGTAGCGTTGCTTGCCACTTTGACCTAGGAGAATGCCGTTATTAGTGCGGTTTTTGGCGTAAGCCCACCATGTCCCTGTACTGCATCGATATCCTGATTATGTATTACTTGCTCTCGCAGCATCTATAGCACTTCCTCACACATCCACCTTACTCCTGATGGTGTTCCTTGCCTTTTAAATCCCTTATTTGGTGAACTCCTGCAACCGGTTGTAGATGAGAAGTTTCTCCGCTGTGTCCAGCAGGCAAATTGTACAGTATGATGACGGATTGTCCGGTAGCTTACCTTCTTTCAGGGGGAGGACCACTCCTCCGAAGGAATACACCTTGTCGTGGTGGAGGGGCTCAAAATTTAATCCGCTATAACCTCTGTTAGAGGAAGGGAGAGAGATAGTCTTTTGCCAAATGATTCTGGAGGTCATCACCAACTTTGAAGTAGGAGCTCCTCTTTATTAGAGTCACTGTTGTCTCCGATACGAACTATCGTCTTCTCTTGGATAAACTCTTCGGCTACCCTCGGCCTTTTTATCTATCAGGTCTCGAGGGATAGGGGGTCAAAACTCTTTCCTTTACACTTCCCATGCCCGGATGTAGTGTCGTGGCGCGGGGCCTGCACAATATGGTAAAGATGCCAGGGCTGCTTGCAGTGTTGATATACCTGGCTTGCTGCCGTTGTTTATGGTCATGTCTCACCGACGGTACAGGCTTAACCACTCGGGTCAAGGTGGAAAGGAAACCATTACAAAAAAAACACCTCAATTCAAGGTGGAACAGCATAGCGTCGATGAATGCGTGGCTAAGGAGCAGCTTAGTCTCTACTTGTCGAACTCTGGCGCCGTTTCAAGAAGCCTTCCAACGGTAGCGAATATCGCTATTGGCTTCTCGGCATTCGTCTTCGATGACAATGAGGCCGAAAATTCTTCGAAGAGGAGAAGGGAGGATTCTTTCTCTCCCAGATAAAGCAGAAGCAGCAAGGTAATGACGGAGAGGCTCGTCGAACTGCATACACAGTTAGATAAAGTCGCCCGTGTGTTAATCAACTTGGTGATGGAAAACCCAAACACCAAATTGGAAATCAAGGACAACATAAAGCCGCTGAATAGCTAGATAGTCACGTATAAAATGAGGAAGATGATCAGCGGGATTGAACATTGTGGCCAAGAAATTGAGAGCGACCCAGCCCAGTGCGTGGTCTAGGGTCTAAGGCGGCATAAAGGGGGTAATTGACACAGTATTCCCGCCAGGCAGAAGCCTCTTACGCCCTGGTCATCACATGACGGTCTCGACTGAGGTGGTGCCATTCAAGTCAGAGGAAATAGAGGTTAAGGCGGTGAAGGATCTCCAATGCAGAATGGCACTGGGAGCGACATTGCCCCAGGTTCTACCGTTGTCACATGTTCCCACATTAAAAAAAAAATACTAGTGGTTATCGTCGACTACTTCTTTTTTTCCCCGAAGGCATCCCCAACGATATCCTCCAGGCGCTTACCGACTGCCTAAACAAGTGCGTTAACGAGGGGGTCTTTCCGGCCCCGTGCTGAGAGCCAAACTCGTACTAATTCCCAAGCAGGGCAAGCCACCTAAAGATCCGGAATCGCTCCGTCCCATCTGCCTAATTGACGGGGAAGTGAAAGTATTGGAACGGATACTGGCTGATAGAATAAATGTGGCATTGAGAGGTTTATCTGGCCGGCAGTATGGTTTTAGGAAAGGCAGAACTATGATGGATGCCTTTCTAAAGGTTAGAGCGCTGACAACAAAGGCAAATAGTAGACCTAGATATCGTACGGAATGCCTTCAATAGCATTCCGTGGCCAATTATAGAGGCGCTCGAGAAGATTGGTTCGCGGTTTAAGAATGTGATAATGTTGAAACTGTCTATGATATGTTTTATAACATTTTATATACTTGTTTAAACTAACATGTGCCAAAAACACTTTGTAGTAGATCACATCAATATCCGAAATTATTTACACCAAAAATTATTAAAAACATTAAGCTGAAACCTAAATATAGACGTCTTCGACGTAATAATAACCTAACTGATCTCAAAGCCAAGATACGAAGAGTAGAGGCCGAAATTAAAGATGATGTTAACCAATCTTACAATAATTTTATTAAAGAATCCGAGCATAATCTAAAAACAGATCCAAAACAAATATGGTCCTACATAAACACAAATAAGAATTCCACAAAAATACCGGGCGTAATGAAACTTGGAGCTGATATTTTACGAAACGAACAAAATATTATGGATCACTTTCAGCAAGCATTTTCTAATTGTGACTCTAGTAATTATGTGCATACCGATGCAAAACAATGCTTGAGAAACTTTTGGTTAACCGAAGATATGGTTGCGAGTGGAATTAAGAAACTTAAAGCGAGTCAAACGAAAGGACCAGATGGTATTCCATAATTTTTTGTAAAGGATATGGGTGTGGTAATTGCAAAGCCATTGACACTTATTTTTAATTTAATTTTAGAAGCAGGAGGATTTTCAAAAATCTGGAAAAAGGCCAACATAGTAGCCATATTCAAGCATGGCGACAAATCTAGCATTAAGAATTATCGCCCGGTCTCAATTCTCAGCAAAATGTTTGAAAGTTTACTAACTGATTTTATTCAATAGTCTCTACCGAAATAAACAGGAAGCAACACGGTTTTATAATGAAAAGATCTACTCTAACCAATCTTTTGAATTTAACCCAAGATATATCAAATAATATGGACAACAGGAGCTAAACAGACTTGTCAAATGCCTTCGATCACCTACCGCACCCAAAAATTATAGGGATTAAAAGGTTTTAATACCTGCGACAATATCGTTATTATCTGTGTGGTAGAATTCAATACGTTTTATATGGCGGATGCAATTCCAGAGAATATGTGGCCTATAGTGGTGTACCTCAAGGGTCAAATCTGGGACCCCTTTTATTCTTAATCTTCATAAACACGTGCTGTGATAAACTCAGTTGTGATGTCCTTTTATATGCGGATGATGTAAACCTATACAAGAAAGTCAACAAAGAACATGATTGCGAGGACACATAAATTTAACTTTTGGTGTCTTGAGAACGGTTTAAGTGTGAATATAATATAAGTGTTGTATTTTGTTTTACTCCCGGTACCGTTTAATTACAATATAGCTGGACAAACTGTTAACCGTTTAGCGGAAACAAATGATCTTGGTGTTATTTTCGATGACAAGCTGACATTCAAATCACATATCACTTCGCTTGTGAGCCAATGCTCAAAAATATTGGGATTTATTTTGAGATCTACAAAGGACTTTCGTTCAATTGATGTTTACATGACATTAAAGTATAATATTACGCAGACTTGATTATTGTGTACCAGTTTGGCGACCATCACATAAATACTTACAGCTTCAGATTGAAAATGTCGAACGCAGATTTTTAAAATATTTGTTTTATAAGACAACGGGAAAATATCCAGGACGAGGTTACCCATACACAGATCTGTTGAAACAGTTTGAAGTGATAAGCATCACCGACAATTACAAACATCAATTGTCATTATTTTTACATAAAATTATCCATAATCATTTAGATCACATTTTCTTCCATGTACCATCAAGGTCTACTCGAAAATCTTAACGGTTGTTTACCAAACATCGAGAACTCGTCACCATGAAAATAGTGCGGATGTGCACATAGACTTGTCCAACTCATGTTGGAGGACCAACTAATAGGGAGGTGGTAGCAGCATTTGCTAAGGCGGTCGTGACCAAGAAGGCAGTGTCGTAGGAAGATGTAAGATTTTGTTGTATGTATTGTATGTAATGTACTAATATATATTGTATATTGCTAATAAAGTTAAGCAGCTATAAGATGGTGTGCCAGGCGTTGTATGCCCCTAGGATCGCCAGAAAAAGAAGAAGAAAGGGGGAAGATTTTCTCTGCAAGGTAAGTACGTCTGCGTAAAGTCTGATCGGGACTTGATTGCGGAATTAAGAGCAACATTTGGGATCTCGAGTTTCTGATCCTTCTACAGGCAGAGACTAGCTCCGCTTTCGGGATCGCCGATGCGTCGAATTAATGGTCGGGTTTCATCTAGGCATATTCCTGCTAGCCTAGAAATAGAGTAGTGACTATCTTTTCTAAGAACGTTGGACCAGATAATGGAGCAGTCGCATATCTTTTCAGTCGCGATATGACTTCTTAGCTTTCTACGAACGCTGGACTAGATGATCGAGCAGTCACATATCTTTTCAGAAGCGAGATGATTGTCTTATAAAGCCTGTCCTACAGATTGCATAGCACTCTCCAGGTGGGCCAGTAGCTAATCTTGATTGTTCGATTGAGAGCCTTATGGTGTTGAAGCCTTAGAGTTTCGTGATCCTCTACGATCTTCTTCTTCCACCAATAGACCATTGCACGTCGATTCATCGAAAAATTTCGTCAAAATGGTTGTGTCAAAGGCCTTTATGACCGCGACATGAGTTGCGGAGACATCTGTTAAGCGGATTCCATAAGCAGAATCTTCTCTCCCATCACGCACCAAAATATTCCACATTTTTCATTTTGCTTTGGCTGAAAATCCCTTGTACTCTCTCTGCAGCAATATTGAAGAAGACTATGATCTAGTGATGGCGAGTATAGTGCTTACTGAGATGTCACGATATGACCCAAGAACAAAGGTTCTCGCTGGCAAAAGACACGTCTATGATAAAGAAATTACTGTTCCGAGGATATCCTGGTATTGAGAAGGATTAATTTCAGAAATGCTGCAAAGTCCAGGAGGGCACAGCTGTTTCTATTGGTCTCTCTGTTACCAAATTCTTCTGCCAAAGTGTTGAAGTTGCGTAAAATCATGTGGGAACGTCGAGTTTTTGCGTTCGTTGAATTTGCACTGTGTGGTATAAACGCTGAACATGTAGTATCTCACCACTTTAACCCTGGAAATTTGCAAAGTTAGACTGTTGCTCGACTCAGAAACGTAAGTCCGCCATGTTCCTATACTGCTCCAACCCCGCACGGCTTGCCTCAGCAAGTCTTCCGATGCTTCATAGTGATTAAGGTTTAGCTGAAAAATGTTCATTGCCTTCTTCGCTGGTGCTTGGTACTCCGGGCATCTGAAACTCCCCGTCGGATGGTTTCTTCTTTCCGTGTACAAGACACACTGTGCCTGCTTGCTTTCACGCATTCGGCCGATCTCTTCTTGATTCGTGGACAGTCGGATTATGGCTGAGTTGAAAACTGCGGTTTCGATGGTCGCTTATAAACTCCTGTCCAGAGCGTCTCAGACAGTCAACTCGTCGGTTCGTGTAACGACGTTTGCTGAATCGCTCAACGTACGATAGATGGCGTTCAACACCAGGGTGGTTGCAACGGACTTCCCTAGTTCCAACAGAAGGGAACTTCTTTCCTTGGTGACACCATCGCCGACTTTCTTAAGGGACGGGTCGATTTTTAACCGCGTCAACATATTGGCATAAGTCATTGTGTGATTAAACAGTTATAACAGTGTCTCTACATAATAAAGCAAAACATTTTTTTAATTAAATCAAGTGCATAATATAGTCTCCTTCGTCAAGTCTATATTTAAAAATTAATTTAACTTATTGTCTGTAGTTTAAATTATACAATAGAGTTATTGATAAAAGTTCAAGAGTTTTTTTTTAATAGTTTCCAGTTGACTCGTTTCACTTGTTAACCAGATGATATACTGTTAATTGGCTCCGGTGAACTTATTGTGGCCATTGTGCGATATTCGATTATCCCCAGAAGGATATATGGGACCGGAAATAGCGGCCCTCGCTACATCACGACTACATTGTTTTTTTTTTTTCGTTATTTTATTTTTGGAGAGCTCGTAAAACGCGAGAGGCAGTAAACTGTAAGCTCTGGCCGTAACTGGAACAATTGATATAAAAAATGGATGATGATTAAGCCCCGGCGGATTCGGCTGTAAAAATATATTATTACACCGCGATTTACCATCGGAGGAGTTCATCATCGTCCGCCAACTATTTCGTAGCGTAATAATTGAAATCGAATTTTTTCCAATATGTGAAATTTTATTATATCAACCTATAGACATAAATCTTTTGTATCTTTTGGGAATATTTTCTATTATGTATTTATAATTTAAACCTTATTATAAGACTATTAAATATACTTAATTAACAGAATTGAAATAAAACAAAATAATAATAAATATTTGTTGAATTTGATCTCGTTTATCACGTGGTGAAACATTTTTAATATTAAGAGTTGTTTATAGAAAGGCATAAATAATAAATGAAACACAAAATTAAAAAGTGTTTCATTTGTGAATAATGATGTATAATGAAGTAGAAGCCTCAAGTTAACAAAACTTATTTCATTTCGGCATATAAATTACGAAATTAAAGTATATTTTCCTATTAAGAATGCAGTGTGTAATATAATTAATTGCCACTCACCTTTTCCAATTCCTTCAAGGAGGCCGGCGACACGTCCGAGTGCCTCCGCAGTTCCGGACTTCTCGGCGGTGCCAGTCCGCCGCCCACTCCGGGCGTCAGGCCCCCGGAGGAACCCAGCCTCGCTTCCGAATGCCGCCTCTGCAATTCCTGCATCGGAATTTCCAATAAACTCTCCGACGAGTCCTGCTGCATCGCGGCCCTCGACTGTATTTTCCTGTAATTAGGTAAAGCGGTGTTCGTGTTTGTTTGCTCTCAAATTGACGCCCCCTTCCGACCTAGAGGGAGGCGGCGTTGTTAGGGGCTCTAATGATGGACGGAACGAGTTTCGCGTTCGCTCTGTACTTTGTAGGAAAGTTTTTAAGTGAATTTATTCGGTTTTATTGGATAATGAGTGTAAATATTTTAATTCATTCATGTAATATATTACTAGACATTATTTATTCCTTTTTTTAAGCATTAGATGTAAACTATGGATTAAAAACTGTGTTTAACCTGCTAAATCATTGCTTGCTGAATTAAACAACCTCGGTTATTTCGTGACTGTGACGATAATTCGGTACTAGGAGAAGATAATTAAGGCTCGGGATTTTGAGATCCTTCTTCAAAACAGGAATAAATGCTTAAAAAGCTTTGAAAAGCTATGTAATAACATTTTTGTAATTCTATAGGTAATAGTTGTACGGGCGCTTTCTTCTTCTGTTTTTTTTACCTGCGACAAACACTGCATGTCCAGTTGGCGGGGTCCTCATCCTCGGCGATTTTGCTGTAGGAGGCGCAGTCCTCGCAGACCCTCTGCGTGCACTCGGCACACGTGCGGCTGAAGTCGTCGGGTTTGAAGGCCTTCAAGCACACCCGGCACGCGCCAGCCCTGCTGGGCGGCTTCCCCGGTTCCGCCTTCTGCACCGCCAGCGAGGATGGGGGCGGCGGTTTCTCTTCGGCCGGCGGGGCGGACGTGGAGTCCGTATCGGGTATTATCGACGGTCTGGGTGACATTTTGTTCACTGAAAACAACAAAAATTAATTATATTAATTATTATGTAATAGAAAATCACTTCCTTTTTCTCGTGAAAATCTTGTTTGACATCAAAATTTCGACAATACTTTTTAACTACGCTGAAATATACTTATGTGGGAGTACGTGTTTATTTATGAGGGAGAGTTTAAAATTAGAAGTACTTTTTTGAAGAGATTTTGGTATTATTTTGGGTAATTGTCGATTTAGATTATTTTTCGAAAGATAGTTTAAAGTTAGAGGTACTTTTTGTGGAAGACTTGAAGTGTCTTTGGTATTATTTTGTGTATTTGTGAATTTACATTATTTTTCAAAACTGATGAAAATCTGAAGAGCAAGTGAACTCGATTTGATTTTGTCAAATTATAAATGCAAAAACTTTTATCGATTAATATTTTTTTCTAAGGGTGTATTCTTTACTGAAAGAACCGAAACAATTGGCATCATTGTGTGGGTGGGTATATTAAATACAAAATTACCATTTTTACTCCTATGACTATGTAAAATCACTATTCAATACTTCAATTCTTATTACATAATAATCAAAAATTTGCTTTAAATAATTTTTACTTCAATCAAATTTGCATTTTTCTTCCTCCAAATGCTTAGCCATTCTTATAATGATGTTTTTTTAAAAATTATAAAATACTGTTGTGGTTTTGGTTTCATTGTATATGTAGGGTGGGTGGGTGGCCACTATCCCACCCTTCAATTCTTTTATCATAAACGGAGTTTTTCATTAGAAATCTGAATACAAAAAACACATTATAAAATTGTTATAGTTTTTTTTTTATATAATTACGAATTTACTAGTGAAACCCTGGCTTATGGTATATAGTTTAGTAGGTGGATAGAGGCCACCCACCCACCCTACATATATTTTAAAATTGTAGTTATTGTCCCTCGATTTGTTTCCTACAAATTATACCAGTTTAAGAAATGATGTTTTTCTAAAATAAAAAACATATTTTTGAGCTTTAACTTTATTGTATATGTAGGGTAGGTGGGTGTCCATTATCCCACCCTTCAATTCTTTTATAATAAACGGAGTTTTTCATAAGGAATAAATACGAAAAACGGTTATTTTATAAAATTGTTATAGTTTTTTAAATAATAATTTTTGAATAAAATCCTGGCTTATGATATACAGTTTAGTAGGTGGATAGAGACCACCCACCCACCCTACATATAATTTCAAATTTTAATTATTGTCCCTCAATTTGTTTCCTAGAAATTACACCAGTTTTAGAAATGTTGTTTTTCGAGATAAAAATATATTTAGAGCTTTGACTTTATTGTATATGTAGGGTGGATGGATGTTTACTATCCCACCCTTCAATTATTTCACCACGCCTTTTATTAATATATTTTTCACGTTTAAAACTAATTCCCTCTGGTGGTTATTTTTTGACAATTGTTTAAAAGTGTAAAACGCAATTTTCATTTCCTTCACTTCAACATTCAAGCGCTGTAATTTTATTTTCAGACGGCGTGTGTCAATTGTTTTTGTAAAATTTTACACCCACGCCTTTCGTTAATTGATTCTTAAAGTTTAAAACCAATTCACGCTGGTGGTTATTTTTTTTAAATTTTAAATATGTGGAACGCAATTTTCATTTCCTTCACTTCGAATTTCAAGCGCTGTAATTTTATTTTCAGGCAGCGTAAATCAATTCTTTTTGTAAAATTTAACAAACACACCTTTTGTTAATAGATTCTTAGAGCTTAAAACTAATTCTCGATCGTGGTTATTTTTTGAAAATTTTTTAAAAGTGTGGAACGCAATTTCATTTCTTTCACTTTAATTTTCAGGCGCTGTAATTTTATTATCAAGCGGCGTATGTCAATTGTTTTCAAAAAATTTCACACCTACGTATTTCATTAGTAGACTCTTAAAGTTTAAAACTAATTCCCCTTGGTGGTTATTTTTTGAAAATGTTTTAAAAGTATGGAACGCAATTTTCGTTTCCTTCACTTCGAATTTTAAGCGCTGTAATTTTATTTTCAAGCGGCGTATGTCAATTGTTTTTATAAAATTTTATACCCACGGCTTTTGGTTTTAGATTGTTAAAATTTAAAACTAATTCACTCTAGTAGTTATTTTGTGACAATTTTTGAAAAGTGTGGAACGCAATTTTCATTTCATTCACTTCAACTTTCAAGCGCTGTAATTTTATTTTCAGGCGGCGTATATTAATTGTTTTTGTAAAACTTTACATCCACGTCTTCTTTTAATAGATTCTTAAAGTTTAAAACTAATTCCCACTGGTGGTTATTTTTTAACAATTTTTTAAAACTGTTGAACACAATTTTCATTTCCTCCACTTCAACTTTCAAGCGTTTTAATTTTATTTGCAGGCGTCGTCTATCAATTGTTTTTGTAAAATTTTACATCCACGTCTTCTGTTAATAGATTTTTAGAATTCAAAACTAATTCTCCTTGGTAGTTATTTTTTGGCAATTTTATAAAAGTGTGGAATGCAATTTTCATTTCCTTCACTTCAACTTTCAAGCGCTGCAATTTCATTTTCAGGCGGCGTATATTAATTGTTTTTATAAAATTTTACATCCACGTCTTTTGTTAATAGATTCTTAAAGTCTAAAACTAATTCCCACTGGTGGTTATTTTTTGACAATATTTTTAAAGTCTGGAATGCAATTTTCATTTCCTTCACTTCAATTTTCAAGCTCTGTAATTTTATTATCAAGCGTATGTCAATTGTTTTTATAAAATTTTATACCCACGGCATTTATTTATGGATTATTAAAGTTTAAAACTAATTCCCCGTAGTGGTTATTTCTTGGCAAATTTTTAAAAGTGTGTAACGCAATTTTCATTTCCTTCACTTCAATTTTCAAGTGCTGTAATTTTATTTTCAATCAGCATATGTCATTTGTTTTTGGAAAATTTTATACCCACGGCTTTTGTTAATAGATTTTTAAAGTTTAAAACTTATTCCCCTTTGAGGTTATTTGTTTGCAATTTTTTTAAAGTGTTGAAAGCAATTTTCATTTCCTTCACTTCAATTTTCAAGCGCTGTAATTTTATTTTCAGGGAGCGTAAATCAGTTGTTTTTGTAAAATTTTACAACCACATCTTTAGTTTATAGATTCCTAGACTTTAAAACTAATTTCCCCTGGTGTTATTTTATGACAATTTTTTAAATGTGTGGAACGCAATTTTCATTTCCTTCACTTCAAATTTCAAGCGCTGTAATTTTATTTTCAGTCAGCGTAAATCAATTGTTTTTATAAAATTTTAAATCTACGCCTTTTATTTATAGATTCTTAAAGTTTAGAACGAATCCCCCCTGGTGGTTATTTTTTGAAAATGTTTTAAAAGTGTGTAACGCAATTTTCATTTCAACCTCTTCAACTTTCGACCGCTGCAATTCTATTTTCAAGCTGCGTATGTCAATTATTTTTGTAAAGTTTTATACACACGGCTTTCGTTTATAGATTCTTAAAGTTTAAAACTAATTCTCCCTAGTGGTTATATTTTGGCAATTTTTTAAAAGTGTGTAACGCAATTTTAATTTCCTTCACTTCTACTTTCAACCGCTGCAATTTTATTTTCAGGCGGAGTATGTTAATTGTTTTTGTAAAATTTTACATCCACGCTTTTCGTTAATAGATTCTTAAAGTTTAAAACTAATTCAGCCTAGTGGTTATTTTTTGACAATTTCTAAAAAGTGTGGAACGCAATTTTCATTTCTTTCACTTCAACTTTCAACCGCTGCAATTTCATTTTCAAGCTGCGTAGATGAATTGTTTTTATAAAATTTTACTACCACGCCTTTTATTAATAGATTCTTATAGTTTAAAACTAATTCTCTATGGTGATTATTTTTTGAAAACAGTGTGAAACGCAATTTTCATTTCCACCACTTCAAATTTCAAGGGCTCTAATTTTATTTTCAAGCTGCGTATGTCAATTGTTTTTATAAAATTTTACACCCAGGGCATTCGTTAATGGACTCTTAGAGTTTAAAACTAATTACCCTGGTGGTTATTTTTTGAAAATTTTTTAAAAGTGTAAAACGCAATTTTTATTTCCAACACTTCAACTTTCAAGCGCTGCAATTTTATTTTCAGGCGTCGTCTGTTAATTGTTTTTGTAAAATATTATACCCACGTCTTTTATTAATAGATTCTTAAAGCTTAAAAGTAATTTTTCCTGGTGGTTATTTTTTGACAATTTTTTAAAAGTGTGGAATGCAGTTTTCATTTCCATCACTTTAATTTTCAAGCGCTTTAATTTTATTTTCAGGCGGTGTATGTCAATTGTTTTTGTAAAATTTTTGAACCATGTTATTCGTTAATAGATTTTTAAAGTTTAAAACTAATTCTCCGTCGTGGTTATTTGTTGGCAATTTTTTTAAAGTGTGGAACGCAATTTTCATTTCCTTCACTTCGAATTTCAAGCGCTGTAATTTTATTTTCAGGCGGCGTGTGTCAATGGTTTTTATAAAATTTTACACCCAGGTCTTTCATTAATAGATTCTTAAAGTTTAAAACTAATTCCTCTTGGTGGTTATTATTTGGCAATTTTTTAAAAGTGTGGAACACAGTTTTCATTTCCTTCACTTCAACTTTCAAGCGCTGTATTTTTATTATCAGGCAGCGTAAATCAATTGTTTTTGTAAAATTTTACATCCACGCCTATTGTTAATAGCTTCTTAATGTTCAGAACTAATTCTCCTTGGTGGTTATTTTTGGCAATTTTTGAAAAGTGTGGAACGCAATTTTCATTTCTTTCACTTCAAATTTCAAGCGCTTTAATTTTATTATCAGGCGTCGTATGTCAATTGTTTTTGAAAAATTTTATACCCACACCTATCGTTAATAGATTCTTAAAGTTTAAAACTAATTTCTCTTGATGCTTATTTTTTGACAATTTTTTAAAGGTGTGGAAAGCAATTTTCATTTCCAACACTTCAAATTTCAAGGGTTGTAATTTTATTTTCAAGCAGCGTATGGCAATTGTTTTTGTAAAATTTTACACATACGGCTTTCGTTTATGATTCTTAAAGTTTAAAACTAATTCTTCCTAGTGGTTATTTTTTGACAATTTTTAAAAAGTGTGGAAGGCAATTTTCATTTCTTCACTTAAACTTTCAAGCGTTGTAACTTGATTTTCAGACGTCGTGTGTTAATTGTTTTAGTAAAATTTTACAACCATGCCTCTCATTAATAGATACTGAAAGTTTAAAATGAATTCCCCCTGGTGGTTATCTTTCGAAAAAAAAATTTAAAAGTGTGAAACGCAATTTTCATTTCCATCACTTCAAATTTCAGGAGCTGTAATTTTATTTTCAAGCGGCGTATATACATTGTTTTTATAAAATTTTACAACCACGCCTTTCGTTAATAGATTCTTATAGTTTAAAACTAATTCCTCTTGATGCTTATTTATTGACAATTTTTTAAAAGTGTGGAACGCAATTTTCATTTCCTTCACTTCAACTTTCAAGCGCTGTAATTTTATTTTCAGGCCGCGTGTGTCAATTGTTTTTATAGAATTTCACAACCACATCTTTCTTTAATAGATTCTTAAAGTTTAAAACTAATTCTCTCTGGTGGTCATTTTTTGACAATTTTTTAAATGTGTGGAACGTAATTTGCATTTCCTTCACTTCAAATTTCGAGCGCTGTAATTTTATTTTCAGGCAGCGTAAATCAATTGTTTTTGTAAAATTTTACACCCATGCCTTTCGTTAATTGATTCTTAAAGTTTAAAACCAATTCCCACTGGTGGTTATTTTTTGAAAAATTTTTAAATGTGTGGAACGCAATTTTCATTTCTTTCACTTCAAATTTCAAGCGCTGTAATTTTATTGTTAGATAGCGTAATTCCCCTTGGTGGTTATTTTATGACAATTTTCTAAATGTGTAGAAGCCAATTTTCATTTCCATCACTTCAACTTTCCACGTCTTTCTTTAATAGATTCTTAATGTTTACAACCAATTCCCTTTGGTGGTTATTATTTGGCATTTTTTTAAAAGTGAGGAACGCAATTTTAATTTCCTTCACTTCAAATTTCAAGCGCTGTAATTTTATTTTCAGACGGCGTGTGTCAATTGTTTTTGTAAAATTTCACAACCACATCTTTCTTTAATAGATTCTTAAAGTTTAAAACTAATTCCTCTTAGTGGTTATTTTTTGACAATTTTTTAAATGTGTGGAACGCAATTTGCATTTCCTTCACTTCGAATTTCAAGCGCTGTAATTCTATTTTCAGGCAGCGTATGTCAATTGTTCTTGTAAAATTTTACAACCACATCTTTCTTTAATAGACTCTTAAAAATTAAAACTAATTCTCTCTGATAGTTATTTTTTGACAATGTTTTAAAAGTGTGGAACGCAATTTTCATTTCCGTCACTTCAAATTTCAAGCGCTGCAATTTTATTTGCAGGCGTCGTCTGTCAATTGTTTTTGTAAAATTTTATACCCACGTATTATGTTAATAGTTTCTTAAAGTTTAAAACTAATTATTCCTGGTGGTTATTTCTGACAATTTTTTAAAAGCTCGGAACGCTATTTTCATTTCCATCACTTTAATTTTCAAGCGCTGTAATTTTGTTTTCAAGTGGCGTCTTTCAATTGTTTTTTTAAAATTGTACACCCACGTCTTTCGTTAATAGATTCTTAAAGTTTAAAACTAATTCCCCCTGGTGGTTATTTTTTGACAATTTTTTAAATGTGTGGAACGTAATTTGTATTTCCTTCACTACATATTTCAAACGCTGTAATTTTATTTTCAGGCGGCGTGTGTCAATTGTTTTTGTAAAATTGTACACCCACGCCTTTTGTTAATGTATTCTTAAAGTTTAAAACTAATTCTCCATAGTGGTTATTTTTTGGCAATTTTTTAAAAGTGTGGAACGCAATTTTCATTTCCTTCACTTTAACTTTCAAGGGCTGTAATTTTATTTTCAGGCAGCGTAAATTAATTGTTTTTGTAAAATTTTACAACCACACCTTTCGCTAATAGATTCTTAGAGTTTAAAACTAATTTCCTCTGGTAGTTATTTTTTGGCAATTTTTTTAAAGTGAGGAACGCAATTTTCATTTCCTTCACTTTAACTTTCAAGCGCTGTAATTTTATTTTCAGACGGTTTGTGTCAATTGTTTTTGTAAAATTTTACACTTACGCCTTTTGTTAATAGATTCTTAAAGTTTAAAACTAGTTCCCCTTGGTGGTTATTTTTGAACAATGTTTTAAAAGTGTGGAACGCAATTTTCATTTCCTGCACTTCAACATTCAAACGCTTTAATTTTTTTTCAAGCGTCGTATGTCAATTGTTTTTTATAAAATTTTATACTCACGGCTATCATTTATAGATTCTTAAATTATAAAACTATTTCACCCTAGTAGTTATTTTTTGACAATTTCTGAAAAGTGTGGAACGCAATTTTTATTTCATTCACTTCAAATTTCAAGCGCTGTAATTTTATTTTTAGACGGCGTGTGTCAATTGTTTTTGTAAAATTTTATACCCACACCTTTAGTTACTAGACTCTTAAAGTTTAAAACCAACTTTCCCTGGTGGTTACTTTTTGACAATGTTTTAAAAATGTGTAGACATTGCAGGGTTGACGGATACGAGGAAAGCGAGTGCCAGGCGGCCCCGAAGTGCCCAGCCTGTATAGGGCTAGAGTTCGGTCACCAGGTCGGCAGTAGAATGTATGAGACCCTGTACTTCCCAGTGAACCAATCGAATGGGAATGTGGCTCCTTGCAAAATGACCAAAGGAAACGTGAGGGCATGACTAAATGCAAGGGTACCGAGGAGAGCCAGAAGCACGGTCCTCACGGTAAGTGAGGAGGGCGCTCACATTATTCTGATATCATTCTGGCCACCACCGACCAATTTTTTTAGTAGAATCTCCTGCTGGAGAATTGAACGGGAAAGCTTCAGCAACCACAAGCACATTAGCTTTACGCAGTTGGAGCGCAATCATCAAAACGTACATTTCGATCTGCGATTCGACTCCTTGTGGAGAGAAATTCTCCGACCCCCCTCTATCTTATGCGCATGCTTTCCAGCTACCTCAACGACCGGGACCTGATATGTGCGGGTGAATGGGGAGAAACTATGAGTGTCAATGTGACGGGTTCTTTAGGGATCAGATAATTTGGAACGTAATATATGACGGAGTTCTTAGACTCCCTCTGCCGGAGGGAGTCAAGATCATCGGATTCATGGATGACCTTCTGAGAAGAGCAAGACGCCGGGTGGGTAAGATATTGGACGTTCTGGGAAGAGACATGATAAAATGAAAAACCAGGAAGTTACTCGGAGTCATACTGGAAGAGCCAACCCGTTCTGCAGCTCACAGGTGCGGAGACAGATAGGGGTGCAGAAAATAGGGTTGTTGGTGGCCAAACTGCTAAACTTCGCGAGGAATGTAGGCCGAGTCAGAAACGCACTGAGGCCAAAGGCCCTTAAAGTTATAAGAGGGAACTGGATGGTCTCCATAGCGGCGCTGGAGGTGCTAGCTTCAATGCCTCCCTCGGACTTGCTTCTTAAGGAGCGCATTAAAAAATTTCAAATGAATGAATAAGTGGGAGTCTGTAGTCTGTACAGTAGACTTGATGGCTAGGAATTATTCCAATTTTCAACGATTGAGTGACGTCTAATCAACGGCGACGACATAAATCATCTTACCAAATCCAGAACTCAACAGGTAATTAATGAACCCGAGATAACCCGGGGATCATCGGTGCCGAGCATCTGCTGGAGAACGTAAACTCGGTCGCTCAGATGGTGTCGGATAAATCAAAGTCGGTGTTTTGCACGCAACAGCGAGTGGAACGGCGGCAGGAAGGGAAGAGGAAGACGCTGGCGCTCCGACAACGCCAGTTACCACGGAGATCGGTTTCTTATTTTGCCGGATGAGCCGGTTCAATGAGTGCTCTCTCTCCCGACTTCATCCACCAATCGATACGGGGCCGCCCGACCCGTCCCCCCATATAAACTTGTTATCTCCATCCGTGACATTATATATCAGATACGGGATTACAACATTCAGGTCAATACCTCTTATGTGTTTGTCTGTACGTGTGTGTGTGTGTGTAAATTGCACGGTTTGCCAATTAGTGGGGGAAAATTATTGAGTTTTAGTGTATGTGTGTGATGGGGTATGACTGGGGAAGATTGTGAAGGGGGCGTTTCGTAGGGAGCATAAAAGTCGACCGTTGTTATACTAACGTAAACGCGTCGCGTCAGGTCTTTATGTGGCAGTGTGTCGCCCTTTATTTGTTGCTTTCCAGTTGATATTTCTATTTTCGATTTATAACCTTATATATATATATATATATATATATATATATAAATTACCCTCTGAGAGGAAAATGCTGACTGACTATGGGTGAATTCAAAAGTTCGGAAATAACTCGATCGAGTTGGAGTTGTGTAATTTGAATGTGGGGGTTGTTGGAGAAAAAAAAATCGTATATTTCGTTTTATATATTTTTACACTATGTCAATGACAATCTTTTTTGTATTTAAAAGTTAGGGTTATTCATTCGTAGAGTAAAAAGAAATACGATCTATGGCTAGTGAGGAAACGTCCTCTAATGTACCTGCCACTACCTACAGCCCTAATTGTATCCACTCTTCTCCATATACCCTTGCTTGTCTTCCCTTACTTCGAATTTTAATGCATCCATTCAACCACAATCACTCCTTGCTCTAGCCACTCTTCACTATCCCCTATGACTTCAAACATCTACCTCCTTTCCAAGAAGAGGAAACTCCCCAACACCTACTGTGTATATGTGAAGCATACAGACGAGAAAGCACAGGCTTTATCAAGAGCATCTCCTGGCAGAAACGCCTGGACTTCATAGAAGAAACAGGAGTGCACGGGAAGTAAAACATCTAAGGACCATGAAGACCGCAGTGCAGGGACGCTAAGCAACACCACCTCATGAAAAAAATGGCACCCAACTAGGGTCCAATCGGTTAATCGGTCTAAATAAATATTGATGATTATAAAGTAATTGAATAACTGTAGTAGTTTCATGATTATACTCATCAATTACTGCAGATAATGATTTTATTGAAGCTGACGTCGAGGATTACTAGATTTCCCATGTTTCTAAGTCAGTATCATTTTGTCTATGTTTGAAAAAATAGGCTAATTATCAAATGATGTATAATAATTTAAAGATAATTAGTATCTTGATAGTGTACAATATCTGATCCATAAATTTTATAATTTTTGGCTCAACGAACTCGACGACTGGGAATTGTTGATCGAGGGTAATAATAAAAGTTTTTACACGGGCAGCAGATGTGCGGGCGCCCTCGAAAATTTATGGACACCGGTGGAAAAATTACCGCAAATCGTAGGGGGGGAAACACCATTTTTTTTATTAGTCCTCAAACTCGCGGCGGGAGTAATAAAATTCAATTTTACTGGCCGTTCACAGACCCACCCTCCACCTATCTATATCCGATCCAACAGTGTTAAAAAATTATTACCGAACGTGTCGATAATTCATTGAACAATTTTTAATGAACTAACGAACGCGAGGAATTATGAAAATGTGGGGCTTTTAAATTTCCAGTATACAATTTACAATTTAATAAATTTATCTAATTTTATTGATTAAACTAGTATACACATGCTTATCACTTCTCTTCATAGCCATGTCGCAAATTTAAGAATTTGTAATAACGTGTGACGAGTTTTTATATCTCAGCTTCATGGAGTGAAGGAATGCTACCAGTATATTTTGATACGTAATGTTTTTTTTTCTGTCGAAAAGTCTTTAAGTTTTGTAAACAGATGGTAATTTGAAGGAGCTAAGTCTTGACTATAGGATGAATGATTGAATGTCCGTCCGTGCCAAATGCATTGAAGGTGCTCTCTTTTCTTAAGTTGAAATTACGACACTAGCGCTGAAGAGGCGACTTTTTTCCCACACACATCCTTCAATGAATATTAATATTGATAAATCTCATTACAGCTTTAACTTCACATCTGACGGCTTTCTCTATTATAAACTTTTACACAAACAGCACAGTCAACATCAGAGGTAACTGTGCACACAGATATCTGAAATATAGCAGAACATGTTAGCACATATCCGGCGACTTCTCTATTCACCAGCGCGCAGCACGCTGTTAACAGGTATTACTTTCCGACAATCCCTCGTATATATATATATATATATATATATATATCTTTTGGATAAATCGGTGGAGTATTAATAAAACAAATTGCGCGCGTTCAAACAATATCCCCGCATCAATTCCGTAAATAATAATCCCGATAATTAACATTCGGCCAACTTAATTCGCAATAATTACACGATAACGAGTCGTATCGCGTTCACAAAAGCCGGTAATCACTCGGCCGTAATTAATGTAAATTTTAATTGCGTGTTGCCGTTCGGCGACTTAAGAGCGGCCGTTAACATCTATGCACAACAACGGAAACCGTTATAATTAATGCTCTCGATAAATACTGTGTAAACATTTCAGACAATTAGCGATGGTTTAAGCTGATGAAATCAAGTGCGCGATGGTAGATATTAATGTAGAAGTAAATTGGAGCTTTATAACGAGAAGTTCTATTAGGGGTCAGGATGAACAATTATAACAGTTTAAATATGATTTATTCAATTATGTATTCTTTATTTAGATCCTCAAGTCTTTTAATTCGAAATAGATGCATTGATTGACACTGGCAGCCAGATCAATATCATTCCCAGTAGAATTCACAAACTAATTGGATCTCTACAACTCAAGGAATCTAACCTAATCATGACAGGATTTGCTAGGAGTTCTATGAAACCTTCAGGCTACGCAGAAGTGCACATGCAATTTAATGATGGTAACTTCAATACCGTATTTAGTATCTAATTTAGATCTTATAATTGGCAATGTATTATTGTATCAAACGGAGTTGAAGATTTTAAAGCAGAGCATCACAATCAAGAAGATTAGAAGCGAAAAGTCCCAACCATTGAGAATTGCAGTAAATAATGAGGCAGAACTTAACGTGAACAGAATTATACCTGACATCAATAAAACGGAAATCATCAAAATGATGGAAGAGTTAACGCCGAAGATGTTGAAGACAGTGGACGTATCTATGAAGATTATCCTTCAGCAAGAGAAACCGTTCTACTCCAGACAACTACTATACGCCGAGAGAGAGAGAGAGATTGTTGACCAACAAGTGCAAGACTGGATAGATGCAGGTATAGTCAAATCCTGTATTTCTGTAGTTGTAGTTAGGAAGAAAGATGGCACACCGAGAATATGTGAAGATCAACAAGTTTGTGTTTAAGGACCACCATCCTTTACCATTCATAGAAGATGTGCTTGATACATTGCAACACGCCAATCTGTTTACGATATTAGACTTGAAGAATTGATTCTTTCATGTGCCAGTTAAAGAAGATTGTCGAAAATACACAGCTTTCGTTATACACAATGTTGGTTTACAAAAGTGCCATTTGGTTTCTGTAACTCGCCAGCGGTATTTCAAAGGTATGTGAATACAGTGTTTCGAGACCTAACTAGAAGAAAGATAATTTTAATGTATATCGATGATTTCGCTATTCCGGCCAAAAGTCAGAGTAACCCTTCACTCTGACTTTTGGCCGGAATGCACAGTTGCAGTTGGTAACGAGTGGGCATGGATTAGAAACCAACTGGAAGATTTGTCTTTTCCTTCAGCAACGAGTACAATTCCTTTGTCACATAATTGAAAGGTGTCTCCAGCCGAAGAGAAAATCAGACCAGAAACGAAAACTGTAAAACCAGTTCAGAGATACTTTAGGAAATTCGGTAATAAACAGATAAACTATTAACAAATCTTCTGAAGAAAGAGGCAATATTCAAATTTGAAGATGAAGAGCGTTTGAATTAACAGATTGCCCAGTACTTTACATTATAAACCTGGTTTAGAGACAGAAATACAAAGCTACAAAGATGCTCTACGGAGAATCAGTTCCACCCAGTACATTATATGCCAAAGAATACTATGGAAGCAGAAAGAAAGTACTGATGGTATAAACTAAAAGTCTTGACAGTGATAGGAGGAATCAAGATTTGAACCCCTTGCTAAAGGAAGACGAACCGTTACGATCTTACCACATAGATCATTTAGGACCTTTGACGTCTACGAACGAGAATTATGACTTCGTATTTGCAGTAATAGACGCATTTACGAAATTTACATGGCTGTACTTGACAAAATCCATTATTACAAAAGAAGTAATCTTGAAGCTGGATCAACAGAAGAAAAACTTCGATAATCCCTGCCAAATAATCTCAGATAAAGGCTCAGCATTTACGAGTCTAGAGTTTGAAGACTATTGCGAGCATGAGAAGATAAAACATACAGTAATTACTTCGAAGAGCACCAGAACAGAGTAATCATTAGTGTTGTAAGTAAGCTTGCAACCAAAGCCACTACCAAATGGTATCAACACGTAAATGATGTACAAAGGATAATCAAGCATTGACACCACCACCACAAGAATCGTAGAATCTTTATTCCTGTCTAATAAATCCTATTGCCTCAGCACCACTCATTAGAACAGAACACAAAACCTCTCTCCATTTTTATCCACCCAGAATTTTTTCTTCACCACTACAATATATCTATGTATCCAAAAAATCTGCATGAGTCTTCCAAAATGTTCAGCAAATAGGGCGACTGCTATATATCTTGGCATTCTAACCCCACAACTGAAAGGTAGCCGACGTTTGTGTTGTTCGTAAACCTTTTCCAGTCTCTCGTCATAATACACCCAGTTCAATTCCATCATGCATTCCAATGACTTCGGGATCTGACCCTGCGCTACTAGTTCTTTAATTTAGAATCTATTTTCCAAAATCCGCAGACATATAACTTTTAAAACTATATACAACAGGCTGAGAGGCTCTCTTCTACCTACTCTTCGCACCTCCACTGGATTCATTTTTGCGGATTGTAAATAAAATACGGGGAACACACTTTACAAAATTCATATCGAATATCTATTACAATTTAATTTATTTAATTCCAGCGTTCCCTCTCCTCTAATTGAAAAGGATAACAGGTAATGACCTTCAGATGACCTTGACCTTCAAGTAACCTTGACCTTTAAGGTTAATTGAAGGTCAATATCATTTGAATGTAAAAGTCGTTTAAATGCCAAGGTCATTTGAATCTCAATTCCGTTCAAAGGTCAAGTTCATGTGAAGGCCAATGCCATATGAAATAATAAAATTTCGATATATCAAATTTTATGTATAATGAATTTGTGATATATTGAATTTTCAATCTGTCAAATTTTCGATGTATCGAATTTTATAAATATTGGATTTTTGAATTTTTTGTTATATCGAATTTTCGGTTAACCGCGTGTCTCTAAATATCGCCTCGGATTTTTCTTGCAATTCAATGAGTTCCATTTGCCATGAATAGCTGCTAGAAAACAAAAACTTATTATTTATTTGTTATATGTGTTATTGGTCATCTATCATCTAGAATCTGTCAATTTTGTTTATTTTAGCTATCATTTGTCAACTGTCAACTTTTGTTGACTTATTTATTATAAGTGTAGATGTCATTTGTCATTAGTCATTGTTCATCTATCATCTAGAACCTGTCAATTTTGATTATTTTAGCGGTCATTTATCAAACTGTCAACTTTTGTTGACTTATTTATTTGTTATATGTGTAGATGTCATTTGTCATTAGTCATTAGCCATCTATCATCTGGAATCTTTAATTTTTGTTTATTTTAGCTGTCATTTATCAACTTTTGTATATACAATTAAAAAAATTTGTCCATAAAACAATTGACTGACGGTATATGGCAGCTGAAATAGAATACAAAGATTAAAAATGATAGATGACATATTAAATCTTACAGATAATATACGATAACTAAAAACCATACATAAATTAACAGATGATAGATGATAGAGTATATGTAACAGATTGTAGATGATAGATAACTAATAACAAATGAGAACTAAACATAGAAAAAATGAATAAATATGTGTATGATAGATGATAAATGATAAATCACATCTAAAAAAATACAATAAATGTTTAAATGACTGTTAGTAGATGGCAGATGGCGAGTGAAACAAAAAAGCATAAAATGACAGATCATAAATAACTGATTCTAGAAGACAGAAAACTTATGGCAGATGGCATCTAAGCTAACAATAAATGCCAATATAAATTGACAGATGATAGCTAAAAATGTAAATGATAAATTCTGTGTAGCAGATTGTAGATTATAGATGGCCAATGATAAATGACATATAAAGGTAGAATAAATAAATAATTGAAGGAAACTTATAACAGATTTAAAAACAAATTATAGGCCATATATAAAAATTTGTATAACATAGATAGGTAATGACAGATGACATATAAATGAAAGTTGATTGATGATGGATGATAACTGAAACAAAAAACATAAAATACACATCATATATAACAGTTTCTAGATGATAGATACCTAATGGCAGATGACTTATAAACATATAATAAATGAATGACAATAGGTTAGAAATGATAGTTGACAGATGACATATAGCATGTGAAAAAATCACAAATCTAAACATACAACAAATGATACTATGTGATAAATTACAGTTGACAGACGAAAAACATAAGATACAAGTCATATATACCAGTTTATAGATAATACATGACTGATGACAGTCGAAATCTATACATAAATAACAATAGGTTACAAATGACAGTTGACAGATGGTAGATGGCATCTAATCATACAATAAAAAACAATAGATTACAAAAGAAAAAAAACAGTTAAAAGATGACAGATAACAAATTAAACAACACACAGATTATGTATGATGGATTGTAGATGACAAATGACTAATAACAGGTGACATTTAAATAAAAAATTGATAACAATTAACAGATATTGGCTGAGAAAAACATATATGTAACTGATTGTAAATGACATCTAAAAGTAGAATAAATAATGAAATGACAGATGACTGATTTAAAAAAAAAACAAATGACATATCATATATAACCGATTCTAGAAGATAGTTAACTAATGAGAGACGACATCTAAATATATAACAAATGACTTTTGTTGCAAATGCAAAATGGCAGCTGATACAAACACATATATAGCAAATTATAGATGACAGATGGCTTATACAATTAATGGCAATATGTTTTATATGAGAGTTGACAGATGACAGATTGAAATTAGAAAAACAAAAGAAAAACAAATGACAACATATCATATAAAACAGATTATAAATGGGAGATAAAAAACAACAAATATCATCTAAGCATACAATGCACATGATTATTGATGGAGGATAAATTACATATGAAAAAAAAATACAAATGATGACAGATCATGTAAATAATAGATGACAAAGTACTAAAAACATTTATAATTTAGTGTGAATGAACAATAAAGAATCAAAAAATGAAACAGATAAAGGAGAAAAAAGGGCCCAGTGCTAGAAGGCAGTAAAAATTGGATTCTGGAAAATGGAACAGAACTACTATTTGCAAATGACGTGGTGATAAATGGAGCTTCTTTTATTTCTACATCAAATAGGGTGGAAAAAACTTTCAGACTTGCTTCTTGGGGGTGTAAATTAATCTCTTAAAAATTGTAACTCGTTTGCAAACGTTTTGAAGTTAGCATGATCTTTATGATTTGCAAGAGTGGGAAAATGGAATGTATTCCCTGTTCGGAGCTGATTTTCCCAAAGTCTTAATTTATTTTGGAATGACTTAACGTGGCCATACAGTTCATGAACAAGTTGTTCCTGGGTTTGCAACTTTGTATTTAATTCATTCATATGACTTACATCAACGAGAAACGCAAGATTGCAGACCCAATTTGTGTTCTTTAGCTCTTGGACAGGTTTTTCTTTCATATCCATAAAAACAAATACCTCATCTTTCCAATCATAAAATCGTTTTAACATTTTTTCTTTACTTAACCAGCGCACTTCACAAAAAAATGTCAGATCTTCAAATTCAGACTGCAGTTCTTCCAAAAATGTTTGAAACTGGCGGTGGGTAAGTGCTCTTGATTTAATGAAATTTATGCAAGAAACTACTGTTTTCATTTCATGAGCAAATTTGATCGATTTTGCACACAATAATTTCGTCATGAAAATTATTTATTTTAGAAATACTTGAAGACAAAAATATAGTAGATGAGATTAAATTTTAATATCTTATAACATGTTTTAAATCATGAGAAAAACATAATTTGCTTACGATAGTAGCAGTTTAAAAACTGCGAAAAGTAATACGTAATATTTTTTAAATCAATATTTATCATTATAACAATGTTACTGTATCCATCCTCGTATAAAATGCATGATTTTATATTTATAATTCCCTTTATAATCTGCGTGATAGAAATTTACGATAGCAATAAGCAGTAAAATTTTATAAATAATAAATTTTCGATATATAGAATTTTGAAAATATTATAAACTTTCGATGTATTGAATTTTATAAATATTGGATTTTTGACATATCGAATTTTAAAAATATTGAATGTTCGATATATAAAATTTTGTAAATGTTTAATCTATGTAATTTTCAATTTATTAAATTGTATAGAAAATGGCTTTTCGATGTATTAAATTTTGTAAATAATAAAATTTCAATATATCGTATTTTATGTATAATGAATTTGTGATAAATTGAATTTTCGATCTGTTGAATTCTGTAAATGTTAAATTTTCGATAAATTTGTAAATTTTAAATTTCGATATTTAGAATTTTATAAATATTTGATTTTCGATTTATCAAATTCTTTAAATTATGAATTTTTGATGAAAAGAATTTTGTAAATATTTAATTTTCGATATATCAATTTTTTATACGTTGAATTTTTGATATATTGCATTTTGTATATGTCAAATTTTATAAACATTTAATTTTCTATATATCGAATTTTATATATATTGAATTATTGATTTATTGAATTTTCCATCTGTTGAACTTTGAAAATAATAATTTTTCGACGTATCGAATTTTATAAATATTGCGTTTTTGATATATCAAATTTTGTATATATTTAATTTATAATATATTGAATTTTGCATAAATTGAGTTTTCGAACTGTCATATTTTGTAAATATCAAATTGTCGATATATCGAATTTTATAAATAATCGATTTCTAAATTTCAAATTTTCTAAATATAGAATTTTTCAGATGTTCCATTTTCGATCTGTCGAATTTTATAAGTATTAAATTTTCGATTCATTGAATTTTGTAAATATTCCATTTTTGATATATCGATTATTATAAATATTGGATTTTTAATATAACGAATTTTATAAAAATTCCTTTTGGATGTATTAAATTTTCTAAATAATGAAATTTCGATTTATTTTGTATAAAATGAATTTGTGACATATTGAATTTCGATCTGTTGAATTGAATGTTAAATTGTAGCTATATTGAATTTTGTTAATGTTGAATTTTCGATATATCGAATTTTCTATATATCGAATTTTGTAAATATTGAATTTTCGTTTTATTAAATTTTATAAATATTTAATTTTAGATGTACTAAACTTAAAAAAAAAATGAATAGTATCATTTCGTAGTATTTAAACGGTCCTTCAATTTGTTTTTTAGTTGATTAAAATCGGTTAATAAATCACAAAGTAATCGCGTTGGGCATTTTTTATCGATCACCCGGTTTATTGAATTTTTTATTTGTCAATTTTCTATATATCGAGTATTGTAAATATTTCATTTTCGATATATTGAATTTTCGATACATTGTGTTTTTTATATGTCGAATTTTGTAAATATAGCAATTTCAATATAACAAATTTTGAAAATATTGTTATTTCGATATATCAAATTTTGTTTTAAATAAATTTTCGATGTACTGAATTTTCTAAATATTGCAACTTCGATATATCTCATTTTATGAATACTGAATATCGAATATTGTACATATTGATATTTCGAAGTATCAAATTTTTTATATATTGAATTTTCGATACGTCGAATTTTGTAAATATTGAATTTTGTTAATATTAAATTTTCGATATATTGATTTTTTGTTATGTTGAATTTTGAAAATATGAAATTTTCGATCTGTTGAATTTAGTAAATATTACATTTTTGATATGTCGAAATTTGGAAATATTGAATTTTATGAATATGGATTTTCGATATATCGAATGTTGTATACCTTGCAATCTCAATATATCGAATTTTGAAAATATTGACATTTCGATATATCGAATTTTTATATATTGAATATTCAATAATTTTCGATATATTGCATTTTATAAAAATGTTATTTTCGATAAATTGAATTTTTGTTATGTTGAATTTTCGATCTGTCAAATTTTGTAAATATTGTATTTTGGTTCTATCGAATTTTCTAAATATTGAATTTTCGATATATCAAATTTTGTATACATTGCAATTTCAATATGTCGAATTTTGAAAATATTGACATTTAGATATATCGAATTTTGTATATATTGAATTTTCGATCTGTCAAATTTTGTAAATATTGAATTTTGATCTGTCGTATTTTGTAAATATTAAATTTTTGATATATTGAATTTCATAAAATTTTAATTTTCGGTAAATTGAATTTTTGATATGTTGAATTTTGTAACTGCCCAATTTTGTAAATATTGCATTTTAGGTACGTCGAATTTTGTAAATATTGAATTTTATTAATATTGAATTTTCGATATATCGAATTTTGTATTACTCTTGCATTTTCAATATATCAATTTTTGAAAATATTTACATTTCGGTCTATCGAATTTTTTATATACTGAATGTTCGAAACGTCGAATTTTGTAAATATTGAATTTTCGATCTGTCGAATTTTGTAAATATATAATTTTCGGTATATTGAATTTTATAAAAATGTTATTTTCGATAAATTTAATTTTTGTTATGTTGAGTTTTGTAAGTATTGAATTTTCGATCTGTCAAATTTTGTAATTATTGTATTTTGGTTCTATCGTAGTTTCGAAATATTGAATTTTATAAATATTGAATTTTCGATATATCGAATTTTTTCAACATTGCAATTTTAATATATCGAATTTTGAAAATATTGACATTTCGATATATGGAATTTTGTATATATTGAATTTTCCATACGTCGAATTTTGTAAATATTGAATTTTTGATCTTTCGTATTTTATAAGTATTAAATTTTCGATATATTGAATTTCATAAAAATTGAATTTTTGGTAAATTGAATTTTTGATATGTTGAATTTTGTAAATATTGAATTTTTGAACTGTTGAATTTTGTAATTATTGTATTTTAGATATGTCGAATTTTGTAAATATTGAATTTTCGATATATCGAATTGTGTATACATTGCATTTTCAATATATCGAATTTTGAAAATATTTACATTTCGATATATCGAATTTATTATATACTGAATTTTCTATACGTCGAATTTTGTAAATATTGAATTTTCGATATATTGCATTTTATAAAAATGTTATTTTTGATAAATTGAATTTTTGTTATGTTGAGTTTTCTAAGTATCAAATTTTCGATCTGTCAAATTTTGTATATATTATATTTTGGTTCTATCGTATTTTCTAAATATTGAATTTTTGATCTGTCCATATATCGAATTTTGTACACATTGCAATTTCAATATATCGAATTTTGAAAATATTTACATTTCGATATATCGAATTTTTTATATACTGAATTTTCTAAACGTCGAATTTTGTAAATATTGAATTTTCGATCTGTCGAATTTTGTAAATATTTAATTTTCGATATATTGAATTTTATAAAAATGTAATTTTCGATAAATTGCATTTTTGTTATGTTATTTTTCTAAGTATCAAATTTTCGATCTGTCAAATTTTGTAAATATTGTATTTTGGTTCTATCGTATTTTCTAAATATTGAATTTTATGAATATTGAATTTTTGATCTGTCGATATATCGAATTTTGTATACATTGCAATTTCAATATATCGAATTTTGAAAATATTGACAATTAGATATATCGAATTTTCGATACGTCGAATTTTGTAAATATAAAATTTTAGATCTATCGAATTTTGTAAATATTAAATTTTCGATATGTTGAATTTTGTAAATATTTAATTTTCGATATATTGAATTTTATAAAAATGTAATGTATTTTAGATGTGTCGAGTTTTGTAGATAATGAATTTTCGATATATCAAAATTATATAAATTGAATTTTGGATCTATCCAAAATTGTAAATATAAAATTTTTGATATGTCGAATTTTGTACATATTTAATTTTCGATTTACTGAATTGTGTAAATATTGCATTTTCGATATGTATAATTTTATGAATATTGAATTTTCTAAATATTGCAATTTCAATATATCGAATTTTATAAATATTGAATTTTCTATTCGTCGAATTTTGTAAATATTCAATTTTTGATATAACTAATTTTATATATATTGAATTTTGTAAAAATTGAATTTGTGGTATATTGAATTTTATATATATTGAATTTTGTAAATATAGAATTTTCGATGTGTTGAATTTTGTAAATATTGAACTTTTGAAATGTTGAATTTTGTAAATATTGAATTTTAGATGTGTCGATTTTTTTAAATATTGAATGTTTGATACGTTGAATTGAATTTTTGATCTGTCGAAATTTGTATATATTAAATTTTCGATGTACTGAATTTTGTAAATTTAGCATTTCCGATAGATCCAATTTTATGAATATTGAATTTTTGATTATTGAATTTTCGAAATAACGAATTTTGTAAATATTGAATTTTTGATATATCGAACTTTGAAAATATTTACGTTTTGATATATCGAATTTTTTATATACTGAATGTTAGAAACGTCGAATTTTGTAAATATTGAATTTTTGATCTGTGGAATTTTGTAAATATGTAATTTTCGAAATATTGAATTTTATAAAAATGTTATTTTCGATAAATTGAATTTTTGTTATGTTGAGTTTTCTAAGTATTGAATTTTCGATCTGTCAAATTTTGTAAATATTGTATTTTGGTTCTATCGTATTTTCTAAATATTGAATTTTATGAATATTGAATTTTTGATCTGTCGATATATCGAATTTTGTATAGATTGCAATTTCAATATATCGAATTTTGAAAATATTGACAATTAGATATATCGAATTTTGCATATATTGAATTTTCGGTACGTCGAATTTTGTAAATATAAAATTTTATATCTATCGAATTTTGTAAATATTGAATTTTAGATATGTTGAATTTTCTATATATTGTATTTTAGATGTGTCGAATTTTGTAGATAATGAATTTTCGATATATCAAAATTATATAAATTGAATTTTTGATCTATCCAAAATTGTAAATATAAAATTTTTGATATGTCGAATTTTGTACATATTTAATTTTCGATTTACTGAATTGTGTAAATATTGCATTTTCGATATGTATAATTTTATGAATATTGAATTTTCTAAATATTGCAATTTCAATATATCGAATTTTGTAAATATTGAATTTTCTATACGTCGAATTTTGTAAATATTCAATTTTTGATATAACGAATTTTATATATATTGAACTTTGTAAAAATTGAATTTGTGGTATATTGAATTTTATATATATTGAATTTTGTAAATATAGAATTTTCGATGTGTTGAATTTTGTAAATATTGAACTTTCGATATGTTGAATTTTGTAAATATTGAATTTTAGATGTGTCGAATTTTTTAAATATTGAATTTTTGTTACGTTGAATTGAATTTTTGATCCTTCGAAATTTGTATATATTAAATTTTCGATGTACTGAATTTTGTAAATTTAGCATTTCCGATAGATCTAATTTTATGAATATTGAATTTTCAAAATATTGAGAGAGAGAAAACATCTTTATTAATAGAAGTAAGTATTTATACAGATTTTTATGAAGTGAACAGAGTACAGACTTGAGGTTTCTTCTAATCATCGGCTATCGACCCGCGGTCTTTCAGCCTAGATTTAACTGTCAAAAATGTCATGATTACTAATGTCTTACATTAAATATTGAATTTTGTAAATATTGAATTTTTGATATATCGAATTTTGTAAATATTGCATTTTCACACTATTACATTTCGTAAATAATGAATTAACTTTGTAAATATTTAACTTTCGATATATACAAATTTTTAAGTAATTAATGTTCTGTACAGGGTGAGGTTATTTTGGTTAAATGGGAAAAGAAGTGTAGTTTTAAGAGATTAATAAAATTGCACTTTTAATTTTTTTATGTCAAAGATAAATAGATATTTTGCAAACTTTTTCAAATCAAAATATCTCGGTTATTATGACAGATAGAAAAATAAAGTGGTAGAAAATTTCACGTAGATTAATAAAATAATTCAATTGTATATGGTTTAATCGCCATTATTTACCGAAATATGACACAAACTTACATACAATTTTTTTAATGATAATCATAGCTGGCTATGGCCTCTTAAAATAGATTATTTTTCTTTTTCATGGCTAACTATTTTTTGATTTATAACAAAACTTAAAGTGACTGTAACACTTATATTTTTAGAAAAAAGAAAAACTATGCTATGTGTAATATTTAAGAGAAAATTAATCTATCAAATAAAAACATAGTCAACTATCGTTTCCAATTGCGTAAACAAAATAATTCGTTCGTAAAAATGATTTATTTTTTAAATACTTGAAGGCAAAAATATAGTAGATGGAAATAAATTTTTATATCTTACAACCTGTTTAAAATCACAATTCATTTGCTTACGATATTAGAAGTTTAAAAACTGCAAAAAGTAATACGTGATATTTTTTAAACAATATTTATCATCATAACAATGTTATTGTACTCGTTCTCATATAAAATTCATGATTTTACATTTCCCTTTATAATCTGCGTGATAGAAATTTACGATAGCAATAAGCAGTAAAATTTCGTGTAACTACACCAACATCACATTGAGTATTAAAACAAATTTTACACCTTATATAAACAAATATTACAGTAATATACATTATATTTAAATAATAAAATCTATTTACATTAGTATTCAGTAAATAATGGTGAAATATTGCTTAGGAAATTAAAACTAACTTTATTGCATCCGTTTAAAAATTTACTATAAAAGAAAGAAATTTTAACTTTACAACAGCGAATAAATCAGCGTTTACAAACAACCTCAGGACCGAATCCGGGTTATCCTTCTCATGCAGATGTTGCTCATTGTTATAACACAATATTTACTGTGGATGCAAACAATTCCATTGTTTCCCCAGTGTACATTCGTTTCCATTAACCGGCGTCGTCTTATAACGCCCGAGGACTTCGTAAATACACCTTAAATGATTCACGGCGGTCGTAAACAATCGCCCGGAATATTTTTCTTAATTAACGGAAAATAAATACGCGCAATGTTGTTTACTTGTGCCCGCCCTGAGCACGACGGATTAACGTTAATTAAGTTTTCCGTTTTTTTTTAATTGATGTCGCTTGATTATATATAGAGAAAAAAGAAAATCGAGGAAATTTCCGGACGTCTGGGCGACTGCGATCGATTCCTTCAGGAAACTCGAGTTTATTTATGGACAATTACGGCCACCAGCACCTGTTGCCATTTGGACATCTGTTGGAGACATGTGTACATGATGGATATAAATTTAATTAAAATTGATTTGTCTGAATCATTACAGCTTAAACTGTGCTGAAATATAACTGAACATGTTAGCACATATCCAGATAAAGCAGATGCTTTATTCATCAGCGCTCCGCACGGTGCAAACGGTTACTACTTTTTAACCATTCCTCGTATAATTTATAGATAAAAATGATTTAATAATGAAGAGAATAGTTTTGACCATTATTGTGATATAACTCATACTTGCTATACTTTAAACTATACATAATATTATGATTAAATAATAAAGTCTTTTACGTTGTAGAAAATTAACTAATTTTCGAAATTAATACTTCCTAGGCTACACTTTTAATGGAACTGGTATTTCACAGGGTTATTAAAAATATTATTATTGTTGTGTTCTATGTTTTGAAAACATGGAAGTGTCATAATTTTAATAACCCTGTAAATAATTTTCGTATTTTTCCTATTGTTATTAATAAATATTTCAATTTAATGTAAATATATGAATATTTGAAAATTTTTAAAGATAAGATAATAAATTAACATCGCAGTATAGATGAATTCATTATGAAGATTTATCTCTACCGTGAATTGATGCGACCATGACGTTTTCTTAATGTAGGGAACGGCGGTATCCACATCTCTCGCCGGATAAGGCATTGTTCCTGAAGGGTAAATCAGATTATGGCTCCTGAGGGGGGAGGTCGCCAGTCACTTCCATTTAAGGGCCGCATTAAGATAACGCGCCGGCAAAAACAATGCCCTCCTTTATCTCGACGACCTTCCCCCCACCAAAAAAATATTAAAAGAAAACAATAATCTACATCTACATCGTCCTGTCTTTCGTGTTTATATAAAGCTTTAATTCACTTTCTCAACGTTTTATTAATGATTCGTAAATGATCTTAATTGTAAACGCAACAGATTTCATTTTGGATGTATAATTTAAATTGTCAATTACTTAAGACTCTCTTTAATTTAATTTTTGTAAAGTTTACAGATGTACATCCATTTTAACATGAATAAAAATAGCAATTGTTTTTATATATTTTTAACGCCCTTAAAACATTTAAGAAAATTTTTCGAAAAGTAAGATGTGGAATCAAACGGGATTTTTTAAAAATTCCAGGTGTAATATGATTCTATAATTGATAAAATGGTAGTTTAGAATATATTTTTGTAAAATTTCGAATTACATTTGTTTTTGTATTTTTTAACGTCATTAAAATATTTCCTAAATATTCCAAAAGTAAGGTAAAATTGGATTATCCTAAATTCCAGGTAGAATAGAATTCTTTAATTATTAAAATACAAATTGAGGATATATTTTTGACAAATTTTTAAAATTTCAACCCGATAGCACTTGTTTTTTTTTGTATATTTTTAGCGTCATTAAAATATTTATAGTTTTTTTCCCAAAATCTATCCATTTAAATTTGATTAAACCAAATTTCAAGTAACATGGGATACGATTTTATTTATAATACTAATTTAGGATACATTTTTTTATAAATTTTAAAGATTTAAACACGATAGCAATTGTTTTTATATTTTTATAACGCTAGTAAAATATTTAAAATATTTTCCAAAAATTAGGTTTGCAAAACAATAGGATTTACGCAAATGTAATACACATTGGATTTTTTAAATATAAAAATAGTAAATTGCGATATTTGTTTTAATGAATTTAAATAGCTTCAGCTGGGCAGCAATTGTTTTTATATATTTTTAACGCCCTTAAAATTAAAACATTTAAGTAAATTTTTCAAAAATTAAGATGTGTAATCAAATGGGATAATTTTAAATTGCAGGTATAATAGAATTCTACAATTGATAAAATGGCAATTTCTAATATATTTTTGTTTTGCATTTGTTTTTGTATTTTTTTACGTCATTAAAATATTTATAAATTGTTCCAAAAGTAAAGTCTGCAATAAAATGGGATTATCCTAAATTCCAGGTAGAATAGAATTCTTTAATTATTAAAATCAAAGAATAAATTTATAAAATTTCAACCCGATAGCATTTGTTTTTATATTTTTTTAAAGTGATTAAAATGTTTAGATATTTTTCCAAAAGTAATATCTGCAATCAAATGGGATTATTTCAAAATATAAGCACAATATAATTCCATAATTACTATAATAAAACTTCAGGATATTTTATTAATACACTTTAAAAGTTTTAAGTCGATAGCTTTTGTTTTTATATGTTTTTTAATCAATAAAACTTTTATTAACGATTTCCAAAAAGAACGTCTTTAATCGAAAGAGATGATTTCAAATTGCAAAAGTACAAAAGGTTGCTGTATTTATTAAAATGACAATTTAAGATATCTTTTCGATAAATTTAGATGGCATTTGTTTTTACATATTTTAAACATCTTTAAAATATCTAAACATGTTTCCAAAAGTAAAATTTGTAATCAGATGGAGTAATTACAAAATGTGAGCATAATAGAATTCGTTAATAATGAAAATGGAAATTATGAATTATATTTTTGACAGATTTTGAAAATTTCAAGTCGATAGCTTTTGAAATTAGGTCTGTAAATAAATGTAACTTTTCCAAATTATATGCAGAATAGAATTATATAATTATATACTTAGTAATATTAAGAATATGTTTTAGATAAATTTAAGAAGCTTAAAGTCAAGATAGCAATTGTGTTTTTTGTATTTTTAACGTCATTCAAATATTTAGAATTTTCTCCATGTTTGTTTAATAAATGTAGAAAGTTTTAACTCGATAGCATTTGTTTTTATTTATTTGTAACGTTATTAAAACAATACTAAAGTTTTCTGAAAATTAGGTCTGTAATCAAGTGGGATTATTCTTAAATTCAATTACAATGGAATTTCACAATTATACAATTGACAATTTTGTTTACATTTTCAGTAAATTAAAAAATTTCAAATCGATAGCGCTTGTTTTTAAATGTATTTAACGTCATTAAAACATTTTTAAAATTTTGCAAATACGAAGACCATAATCAAATAGAATTATCCCAAATTCCAGTTACAAAAGGATATTTTATTTATAAAATTGGTAATTAATAATATATTTTCGATAGCATTTGTTTTTTTTTTTAATGTTTGTAACCTCTTAAAATTTATTATTTTTAAATTATTCTGAAAATTAGGTCTATAAAAAAGTGGGATTATTCTAAACTTCAGCCACAATGGAATTTGATAATTACAAAATTGACATTTATGTTTACATTTTGAAGGAATTACAAAGTTTTCAACTCGATAGCATTTGTTTTCTTATTTTTCTAAACATCATTAAAACATTTATGAGATTTTGCAATTGCAAAGACTGCAATCAAATAGGATTATCCTAAATTCCAGGCTCAAAAGGATATTTTAATTATTAAACTGGTAATAAATAATATATTTTCGATAGCATTTGTTTCTGTTTAATGTTTTTATCGTTTTTAAAATAACAATAAATTTTGCTGGAAATGAGGTTTGTAATCAAGTAGGATTATTCTAAAATTCAGGCACAGTGGGATTTGATAATTAGAAAATTGACATTCCTGTTTATATTTTGAATAAATTAAAACCGTTTTTAAATCTATATCATTTGTTTTTATGTTTTCCCCCGTCGTTGAAATATTTTTGCAAATGCAAAGACTGTAATCAAATAGGATTATCCCAAATTCTATTTAAGAAAGGATATTTTAATTATAAAACTGGTAATTCCGATAGCATTTGTTTTTATATATTTTTAACGTTATTAAAATAATAATAGTTTTTTTTCTGTAAAAATCTGAAAATGAAAATCAAGTAGGATTATTCTCAAAATTCAACCACAGTGGAATTTTATAATTACAAAATTGACATTTCTGTTTACATTTTGAATGAATTAAAAAGTTTGCAAGTTGATAGCATTTATTTTCATATTTTCTAAACGTCATTAAATTGTAAAATTTTCTGTTTTCTTCCTGGAAATTCTGTATTTGTTTCTTAGCATTTATTCTTGTACTGTAGGGGGTCGTGAGGAGGTTCTCGAATCGGCTAGTTCAAGGTCAGAGGGTGCGCTTTATATATCGAACAGAAAATATTTATAAACTTCGTTATATCGAAAATTGAATATTTATAAAATTGGACAAATAAAAAATGGAATTTATTAAAAATTCAATGTATACAAAATTCGATATATCGAAAATCTAATATTTATAATATTCGATTTATCGAAAATTTTACACTTGCAAAGTTCAACAGATCGAAAATTCAAAATTCGATATACAGAAATTTAACATTTACAGAATTCAAGAAATTCAAAATTCAATCCATAACAAATTCATTATACACATAAATCAATGTATCGAAAATTTATTATTTACAAAATTTGATAGATCGAAAATAAAATGTTTATAAAATCCTATATATCAAAGATGCAATATTTACAAAATTTAATATATCGAAAATTTAATATTTTCAAAATTCAACACAACGAAAATTCAATATATCAAATATTCAATATGTACAAAATTCGATATATCAAAAAATCCAATATTTATAAATTTCGATACATCGAAAATGGAATATTTTCGATGTATTAAGAATTCAATTTTTTTAAATTGTACGTATCGAAAATTTAATATTTTCAAAATTCGATATATAGAAAATTTAATATTTATAAAATTGGACAAATAAAAATGGAATTTATTAAAAATTCAATGTATACAAAATTCGATGTATCGAAAATGTAACATTTATAATATTCGATTTATCAAAAATTTTACATTTGCAAATTTCAATACATTATCCACAAAACTCAATATTTACAAAATTTGATACATCGAAAATCAAATATTTATAACATTAGCTATATCGAAATTTCAATAATTACAAAATTCGATATATCAAAAATTTAGTATTTATAAAATTCGATATATCAAAAATCCAATATTTAAAAATTTCGATATATCGAAAATGGAATATTTACAAAATTCGATGTATCGAAAATTTAAAATTTATAAAATTTGACATATCGAAAATAGAATCTATCAAAATTCAATATCTACAAATTTCGATATATCGAAAATCTAATATTTATAATATTCGATTTATCGAAATATTAACATTTACAAAATTCAACAGTTCGAAAATTCATTATATCACAAATTACATACACACGAAATTCAATGTATCGAAAATTCAATATTTACAAAATTTGACACATCGAAAATCAAATATTTATAAAATTCGATATATGAAAAATCCAATATTTATAAATTTAATTTAAATTTAAATTTCGATATATCGAAAATGGATTATTTACGAACGTTTTATAATTATGAAATTATACATACCGAAAATAAAATAGATCAAAAATTCAATATTTTTAAAATTCGAAATATCAAAAAATTAACATTTATAAAATTCGATATATCAAAAATTTAATATTTACAAAATTTGGTGGATCGAAAACTCAATTTATCCAAAATTCAATATATCAGAAACTCAAAATGTATAAAATTTGATATATCGAAAACCAAATATTTATAAAATTCCATACATCGAAAGTTTAATATTTTCAAAATTAGACAGATTGAAATTTCAATGAACCAAAAAAATTTTTAAATAAAAAATTCGATATATCGAAAATTTAACATTTACAAAATTCGATATAACAAAAATTCAATATTTATACAATTAGTTAAATGAAAATAGCAATAATTTTAAAATTCGATATATCGAAAATTTAATATTTATAAAATTTGACATATCAAAAATGGAATTTATAAAAAATTTGAAAATATAATATTTATAAAATTCGATATATAGAATATTCGATATTTACAAAATTTAATACATCGAAAATGAAATATCTGTAAAATTCGATCTGTCGAAAATTCAATATTTACAAAATTCGATAAATCGAAAATGTAATACTTACAAAATACAACAGATCGAAAATTCAATATATCACAAACTCATTATACACAAAATTCGATATATGAAAAATTCAATATTTACAAAATTTGATACATCGAAAATCAATTATTTATAAAATTCGATATATCGAAAATGTATTACTTACACAATTCAACAGAACGTAAATTCTATATATCTTAAATTTAATATTTATAAAATCTGACATATTGAAAATGCGATATACCAATTTTCAAAATGTTTGAAATTCGTTAAACTCGAAAAATCAATAAAAATATTATTTACAAAATTCAATATATAGAAAATTCATTGGTTACAAAATTTTGTTTTCCGAAAAATTAAGTGTTTACAAAATTCTATCTAACAAAATTAAATGTTTATTAAATTTGATCTATAGAACATTCAATATACCTAAAATGCAATTTTTACAAAATTCTTTATATCAAAAGTTCAGTATTTACAAAATTCAATACAACGAAAATTCATTCATTAATTCATTATCACTACATTTGATATATCAAAAATTAAATATTTATAAAACTCCATATATCGAAAATTTAATATTTACAAAATTCTGCAGAACGTAAATTCAATATATCGAAAATTCAATGTATACAAAATTCGATATATCGAAAATTTTATTAATATTTATAAAATCTGATGTATCGAGCATGCAATACATCAGGTTTTCAAAAAATTTTAAAATTCGATATACCTAAAATAAAATATTTATATTATTCTTTATGTAGAAACCGCAGTGTTTACAAAATTCGAAATATTGAAAACTTTATTTACAAAATCCAATATATATAAAATTTGACACATCGAACATTCAATATATCTCAAACTCAATGTACCTGAATTTCAATATATCAAAAATTCAATTTTCGCATAATTCGATATATCAAAAATTCAGTATTTAAAAAATTCCATATAACGAAAATTCATTCACTAACTCATTATCATTACATTTGATATATTAAAAGTCCAATATTTACAAATTTCCGTATATCGAAAATTAAATATTTACAAAATTCGAAGTACAGAAAAAATACAATATTTACAAAATTCAATGCATAACAAATTCAAGTTTTACAAATTTTAACACAAAAAACTCATTATCTACAAAATTCGCTCTTTCCAAAATTCGGTATAACGAAAATTCAAATTTTATAAAATTTTACATATCTAAAATGCAATATATCAAAAATTCTATATTTATCCACTTCGATATATCAAAAATTGAATATTTCTAATATCCGTTATTTAGAAAACGTAATGTTTATAAAATTCGATATATCAAAAAGTCAACTAATGGAAATTGCAATATATCAAATATGTAAACAGGTGATTACCGTTTAATAAATAAAATAAAAATAAAAAAGGACATTATCTAAAAATTTTGGTATATCGAAATCTTAATATTTAGAAAATTTGATATAAGAAAAATGCAGTATATCATAAATTCAATATTTATTAAATTCGTTATATCTAAAATGAAATATTTATAAAATTCAGAATATAGTATAGTAAATCCAGGATTTACAAAGGTGAAAATAAGGAAAAAAAATAATTTTCCAAATTCTATAAATATAAAATGCAATATTTATAAAATTCGATGTATCGAAAATTCAATATTTCCAAAATTTAACATGTTGGCATTTCCGTATATCAAAAATTCAATACTTACAAACTTCGATATATCAAAAATTCAATATTTATACCATTTATTATATCGAAAAAAATGCAATATTTACAAAAGTCGATATACTAAAAGTTTCCAAAATTCGATGTATCGAAAATTCGTTACTTACTATATAGAAAATTCGATTTAAACAAATCCTTTCTTGACATTTGTAACATATTACCATATGTCTTAGAACAAATAAAATTGTTAGTAATTAATTAAAAATTCCTTATTTACAAAATTCGCTATACATAAAATTTATTATATTAAAAATTCAATATATATAAAATTCGATATATCGAAAATACAATATTTAGAACATTTAATATTTACAAAATTTGACAGATTGAAAATTCAATTTGTAGTAAATCCTATGTATAAATAATTCGACGTATTGTAAATTAAATATTTTTTTACAAAATTCGACATATCGAGAACAGATTATTTATGAAATTCGATGTATATGAATATAAATATCGAAAGAGTAATAATTACAAAATTCAATTTATAAAAAATTAAAGGAAGACAAAATTCAATACATAAAAAAACATTATTCACAAAATTCAATGCTTATAAAATTCTATATAACGAAAATTCAATGGTTCAAAAAATTGACATATCAAAAATGCAATATTTACAAAATCCGATATATCGAAATTCAATATTTACAAAATTCTATATAACGAAAATTCACTATATCAAAAATCGATATATTTAAAATGAAATATTTACAAAATTCAACATATCGAATAATTAATTATAACAAAAATTGAATATGTAAAAAAATTTATATATCAAAAATTAATTATTTATAAAATGTGTGTCGTTATATCAAAAATTTATTATGAGCAAAATAAAATTCGATATATCGAAAATGCAATATTTAAAAAATTGGACATATCGAAAATTCAATACATCGAAAATTCGACATTTACAAAATTCTTTATAACAAAAATTAATTTTTTACTCTCAGATTATTATGAAATTAATAGTCCAGACTGCTGCTCTACATTTGTGGTTATTTTATTCATAGTGCAAAAATTTCGTCATAGTCTATACTGTGTTCTCATACGTATTTACGATCACCTAACATGGCTTTGAATTTTTAGCCTGGTCCTTTTAATTGACTTTCGTTTTAAATATCTAGAGGTTCCTCAGTATCTTCTTTATATGTGGTCTGTTACCGAGTGTCCATATTCTATGTTCGCAAAGTGACAACTCTTTATCGTGGCTATTGATCGCTTCATTGAGTGTTTGGAGATCTGTTGGTTGCTGATTGGGTATACTTTTCTTGGCCTTTCTGATTTGCCTGTCTTATTTAATTTTAGGCAACCTCTACTTCTACTCCAAGTTCACTTGCTTCAAGGTCATTGGTCGACTCCTTTTACGATGAATCTCCTGATCTCTCTTTTAATTTCTCAACTGCATTTTCTTGAATTAGTTTCGCATGTAGCTCGTGGTGAAACATTTTGTAATATAGAAATAAACAGTGAAACAAATCAAGCGTTAATTGTGTTAGTGTTATTTCTATATTCTCAACTGCAGTTTCCTTTTCTTTAAAATTTGTTTGGGAAAGATCAACCTTTTGATGAATCTGATTGTAGTGTTTAGCATAGATTTTTTTAGAATATTTAAATAATTATGTATGTAAAAATGAATAAGCACTGTTAATAAGTAATAAATTCGTGAAACTAACAAGTGTTGATATTTTAATTGCAACCACACACTTTTCTGTAATAATTTTTTTTCCACATACATGTTTCACACATAATTACGAACACACGGCTTGTCTCCTGCATCCACAATCCTTTGATGCAAATTTTAACGATCACGCCATTCGCACATCGCCACGTAAACGCGAGCGAAATAAAATGACGGAAAATGCAGAAATGTATCCGTAACATTTTCCGAATCCGCGGCAAATCCTCGGCAGCGAGTGGCACGCAAAGTAACATCCCCTTGTCTCGCTTGATTTTATTTCCGGAGCCGAGACAATCCAAATTAGATGACACAGGGCCCCGCAAAACAGCACTAGGCCCTTTGAAGCGGAATTAAAGTGGATTGTCGGGGTTGCCGCGGCGGTGGGTGGTGGGTTTGAAGGGCGAATTCACCTCCATAATTTACCCCGATTTGAAAGACGTATAATACATTATATCATAAAAAATAAACTGTGTATATTATAATATTCTAATAATAGATATTCATTACTTAATATATAAATTTTAAAGTAATGAAAACACATTTTGTATTATATTCAAGTTGTACCATAAAGTAAATGCCTGCATAATTAAACACATTTTGTATATTGAAAAGATTAAATGTAATATTTATTGAAATGACGATTTTATGAGTGTCCTATTTGTACTGGGTAATAAAGAAAAGGCGTACGCCAGTAAACTACGACGACGTTTCGTTTAGGTCAATAAATTTCATTCCGTAGAAAACTAAAAGGGACTTTAAGATGTACGAGGAGGACAGTAGTTCCGCCCTGTTCCTTTCAGGATTTCTCGTTTCCGTTTTCTTGAGTAACACTGTCGTTGTCGCTGGCGTTTTGTATGCAAATTAGGGACTTTGTGAGCGAACGGTTCGTGGATAAAAGAGTGTTTGTGTGCGCGCTGGAGGAAAGAAAGGACCGCGCCTTAGGGCTGACTTGTGTAAATGTGCGTGTCTCTGTGTGTGTGTATGAGTGTGCGAATGTTACAGAGGAGAGGAACCGCTAATTAAGGCCGAGCACTTTGATCATTTCGTTTCTTGTACCTTTGTCCTGGGCCGTCAGCAGCGATGAGGACAGTGTTTGCTTCAGCTTGCCGAAGGTCGTTCCTCCGTCCGTAGTGTCGGCTGTCGTGGCACCTGGAGCCGGCTCTGCCGCCACCATCTGAAAATATAAAGAACGCAATAGTTTATTTTTCATTCATTCCATCCCGGCGCATCCACCATTTACGTCGTATATACCTATGATCTTTTTCTTGCTTCTTACAGTATTAGGACTAGTTGTAAGCTTTATGTCGCACTATATAGCACACATTCTAATGAAAAGTCATTATTAAATCCCTTCACCTCTACCATTTCTACATGAAATATGGTAATCATTCTAATGACTTTTTCTCTCTCGCATAATTTAGTCTTTAAATACACATTTTAAATTACCTATTCTCCATATGTATAGTATATATTACAATTTAATTGTTTACTAATTTAAATTTATTTGGTCCCGGCGCATCCACCATTTTTTAATGTATGTTAATCCTCTTAGTGAACTTATTTTTTTAAATATAACGAAAGTAATTTGATAACTTGTTGAATTTACTTGTCCCGGGCGTTGATTATGTTCCTTTTGCAATTTTAATTAAATTCATTCGGCGCTCAGGACCATTGTGACGGGAAAGGGCCACCCACCTTCACAGGCGCTTTGTGATCAACTTTGTTAGTTAGTCGCTGCCGGGTCCGATCCATCAGAGTTTATTTTATTTTGTTGAACGCACAAAAGACAGGGCCCGAGATGTAATTAAATGATAATCGAGTTAAAAGTACATATCTGGGAAAAGTGACTTTCAGACGAAAATTCGATCGAAAGGATTGAGCGGATAAATTACTTTATTTCGACCCATTGTACAAACTTCAATCCTTCCTTTCGAACGGATATTATTGTGAAATTTGTATACAAACAAAAATATTGGATCGGCGAAAATGGAAAAAATAGATTCATGAATAAATCAAGCAGCGTCCGCCCGAAAATATAATAATAATATTTGAAAAGTTTCCGCCTTATTTTTCTTAGATATTTTTTTTTGTTTACCCGACACACCGGCGGAAGAGAAACTTTCAACTCTCGTGCGGACTTTAAAGAGCCGAATCCATTGTCCTCGTTCCGAACAAAGCCATTTATTACTTTAATCCGGGCCGGCGTAATCGTGCCTGGAAATGTGATTGCTATTCCATCAGCGAAAAGTAATCAGTGGTGTGTGCGTTTTTTACCCCCTTTCCTTTCTTGAGTAAACATTGTAATAAAATGAAATGGTTTGATGGGAAAATGTATGTATAAATATATATATATTTATAATTTATTCACATCAGCAATGAGTTTTATAAATCTGCAAGTGAATGGTTTGTAATAAGTACATACGTTTGTTTTATGCGATGTAATTTACTTTATTTTATGTTTATGTTATAAAGAAATGGTTGTTTTGAAAATAACATTGTGTGTTATTTATTTAAATGTACTGTTAATGCTATTGGCATAGTATTTGTATATTTCATACACTTATAGACATATATAATAATGTATTATATAATTAAAAAGGCTTTAAAAGTAATGAAGAAATTAATACAGTATGAAAAGTGTGCGTCGAATATATGTTGGATGCGCCGGGATTTATTGTAACAACTAACTATATTTTATACTCACAATGTTAATATTGTTTGTTTTTAATTCACATAATATATTTGGGTATTTATTATACCTATAGGCATATATAAATAAGTCGTAACGTTTTACTGCCCCTTAAACGTACCACCTAACCGGAGTGCCTCTAAGTGCCTCGGGGCGCTTGCATTAATATTTAAAGTACTCCACCTGCATCCCTTCGGTTCTACCTCAAACGAAACCTTTACGAACAAACGAATTGGACCGTTATTAACCGCAAAAAAACGTACGGACGAATGAAGGGTTTCACTTTGATGCTCCGCAGAAGATACGTCTGTACAACCCAGTACTATAGCAAGGGTAATCCTAAATAAGTTAATGGAAAATGTCAAGATTAGCAGGATGATGTATTATTTATTCTTTAAACGCACAAGTAAAGACATTAAATAAGTAAATACAATATAATTTACTTGAATATAAATAATTTAAGTAATTATAATAAGAGGAATATTTAAAATTCCGTAAGGTTATTAATTAAAATTATTTTTTTTAATAATCACCGAAAAATATTTAATTAACGAGGGCTGAAAGACCGCAGGTCTATAGCCCAGACGGACTAACACCATTTATATTTTTTCATTTTTATTGTTATTGTTATTATGTATAATGTTTTGTCCAAATAAATATTATTATTATTATTATTTAATTTACCTGAATAAAATATTGTTTTCCGTTCGTAATTATAAAAATTATATAACGTTATAATTAAATTCACATCGAATGTTTTTTTTTGTGGGCTATATATAATATATTTTTTAATTTTTCAACTCAATTATAACTCAATTTATATTAAACAACAACATTTTCTTACTTAATTAGAAACATTGAAAATAGCAATGAAAGTAAATTACATATAAAATTCTACATTTTTACAAAGTTATTCACTAACAAAGCTCAGTTTTTTTTTTTTTAGCAAATTAATTCAATCGTTTAAGTGCCTTTATGGATTTCCACGATTTAATAAAGGGATGGTCATCGGCAATATCGGTCAGCCGTCCACCCCTTTCACCCCTCGCAGTTCATTCGAATTGTGCATTCGCCCTCTGATTACGATTCAGCATCGATTCAACCCTCGTTACTCTTTCATGTTCTCTGCACCACTTTTATTTCTTTCCTCGTTTCGAATTAATATAAGAACTGGAATCGAAACAAAATTCAACCCCCCCCCCCCAAATACGAAACGAAATTAAAATATCGCCCTTTCGCTACCGAAAATCGATTTAATTAACTTCCAAAGTCCCGGAGGGGGTTACGTGCGCGATTTTCGAAATGAAACGCGAATTTATTGAAATCCTCGCTCATTCCACAACCTCAAGACGACACCCTTCGCTTATGAGGGGGGAGAAAATAATGCGCGTCCTTGAGGAGCGCGCGCCCGTCACGCATTATATTATAACGCGTTAAGTTTCCGAATTTTCCGCGATTCGTCTCGCCTTTGAGGCACCCGATACGCACCCCGTAATTTGACAGGGAATATTTTCGAAGGGGTATAGTGTGGCGCGTACGTGTAATGGATACGGTAATGTTAAATTGGATTTCGTTTGAAATTTCCAGTTCGAAACACAATATAACAGTGAAATTTCCATTAATGTAATACATATTAAATATGAATGGAAACTTAGAACGTTGTAAATTGATAATATTTTAAAATTTTATCCCTCTAGAAAGTTCTTATTTCCATTTTTTAATCAGATTCGTGGCAATTATTATTTTACCTATTCGTTCAACCCAATGTACACACAATTTTCTATCTGTATGCAACCAAACATACATCAAGTTTATCCCTATCCTAATGTTACCCTAAAACAAAAACGCCGACAACATTCAAGAATTAAAACAGAAACTACTAATAATATTTAGAAAACAATTGAAATCAAAGGAAAAAGTACATTATTCAATCTCTGCAATTATCACCTGTAGAAATAACTTGCAAACATCAGATGACAGATGATAGTTAACAGATGCCAGTTTATGAATGCCAATTAATAAACACGAATTAACATTATTGTTATATGACAGCTGTCAAAAATTTGTTGACAGATGATAAATCATACTTATTGGTGACAAATAAAAGTTAACAATTGGTTTTAAGTAAATCATTATAAATGGAGTAACTAAGATGACATTTGTACAGATAAGAAAAGGACAGATGACAATGTCAGTTGAAAAACTACGGTTCATCGACAATAGAAAATAGTTGACATCTGACAGATAACAGGTAACAGTTGGCAATTGTCACAGTTGATAGATGACAATGATCATATGACAGCCACAATGATAAATCAAAAGTGATTGTTGTTAACAATTAACAGAAAATAAGTGAATAATGTAACATTTACCAGTTAACAATTGTCAATTGTCACATGGCGTTAGATGACAGAGATGGCATTCAAGATGAAAAATCAAAAATGATTGTTGTTAACCATTGACAGAAAATAGGTGACAGATATGACAGTTAGCAAATGGTGGTTGTCATATGACAATTGATAGATGACATTGATAACAAGACAGTTACAGATAACAGACAAAATTTTATGGCTGTTTACAGTTGATAGCTGGCGCTTATCATATGGCAGTTGATAGATGGCAACGATAACATGACAGTTTCAGATGACAAATCAAAGATGAATGTTATTAACCGTTGACAGAAAATAGGTGACAGATGTGACAGTTATCAGATAACAGTGGGCAACTGTCAATTGTCATATAACAGTTGATAGATGACATAGATAATACGGCAGTGACACATTATTGTTGTTAACCGTTGACAGAAATTAAGTAACCGATGTGACAGTTATTGGTAATTGTCATATGACAGTTGATAGATGACATGACAGTTACAGATGATAGATCAAAGATGTTTACTGTTAAGCGTTAACAGAATATAGGTGACAGTTGTGACAGAAAACAGGCAACTGGCAATTGTCATATGACAGTTGATAGATGACATGACAGTTACAGATGGCAGATCAAAATGGACTGTTTTTAACCGATGACAGATGACAGAAAATAGGTGACATATGTAATAGGTAACTGATAAAAATTGGCGACTGACAGTTGTCACTTGACAGTTGATAGAGGACAATAATGACATGACAGTTACAGATGATAGATCAAATAGATCAAAGAAAATTGTTGTTAACCATTGACAGAAAATAGGTGACAGATGTGACAAATAACAGATAACAGTTTGCAACTGGCAGTTGTCATATGCCAGTTGATAGATTACAATGAAGACATGGCAGTTACAGATACCAGATCAAAGATTATTGTTGTTAATCGTTGATAGATTTGACAGTTATCAGATAACAGTTGGCAACTGGCGATTGTCATATGACAGCTGATAGATGACAATGGTAACATGACTGTAACAGATGACAAAGAAGATTGGTTTTAACCGTTGACAGAAAAAAAAGTGATAGATGTGACAGGTAACAGATAACAATTGGCGACTGGCATTGCCACTTGACAGTTAATAGATGACAATGATGACATGACATTTACAGATGATAGACAAAGAAAATTGTTGTTAACCATTGACAGAAAATATATGACAGATGTGACAGATAACAGATAACAGTTGGCAACTGGCAGCTGTCATATGCCAGTTGATAGATTACAATGAAAACATGACAGTGACAGATGTGACAGTTACCAGATAACAGTTGGCAACTGGCGATTGTCATATGACAGTTGATAGATAACAGTGATTACATGGTAGTAACAGATGACAGATCAAAGATGATCATTGTTAATCGTTGAAAGAAAATAGGTGACCGATGTGACAGTTACCAAATAACAGTTGGCAACTGGCGGCTATCACATGAAAATGATGACATGACAGTTAAAAATGATAGATCAATAATTATTAATGTTAAGCATTGACAGATGTGACAGATAACAGATAACAGTTGGGAACAGGCGGTTGTCATAAGACAGTTATGAAATGACAATGATAACATGACAGATGACAGTTGACAAATAAAAACATTATATTTACAAATGACAGTTCAAAGATTATTGTTTTTAACTCTTGCCAGAAAATAGGTGACAGATGTGAAAGATAACAGATAAAAATTGACAACTGTTATATGACAGTTGATAGACAACAATGATTACATCACAGTTACAAAAGACAGATCAAAGTTTATGGTTGTTAACAGTTAGGTGAACAATATGATAGTTGTAACAGATAACAATTGGCGACTGGCAGTTGCCACTTAACAGTTGATAGATGACAATGTTGACATGACAGATACAGATGATAGATCAAAGAAAATTCTTGTTAACCATTGACAGAAAATAGGTGGCAGTTACCAGATAACAGTTGGCAACTGGCGGTTGTCACTTGATAGTTGATAGATAACAATGATGACATGACAGTCATAAATGATAGATCAAAAAAAAATGTTGTTAACAGGTTTACAGAAAATCGGTAACCGATGTGACAGATAACAGATAATAGTTGACAACTGGCGATTGTCTTATGACAGTTGATAGATAGATGATGGAATGGTAGTAACAGATAAGTGATCAAAGATGATTATTGTTAATCGTTTAAAGAAAATAAGTGACCGATGTGACAGTTATCAAACAACAGTTGTTAACTCTTATATGACAGTTGATAGACAACAATTACAGAAGACAGATCAAAGATGATGGTTGATATCAGTTAGCTGAACAATGTGAGTTACAGAAGATAGATCAAAGATTATTGTTGTTCACCGTTGACAGAAAATAGGTGACTGATGTGACAGTTACGATATAACAGTTTCAACTAGCGGTTCTCATATGACAATTGTTAGATGACAATGATGATTGTTGTTAACCATTGACAAAAAATAGAGTGACATATGTGAGTTGGCTGTTGCCAGTTAATTAAATAAGTTAAAATAAGTGACTGGTGTGATGGACAACAGATAACAGTTGACAAGTAGCAGTTGTCATATGACAGTTGATAGATGACAAAAATGACTTACAGATGATAGATTAAAGATGATAATTGTTAACAGTTGACAGAAACTGGGGGACAGATATGACAGATGACAGATAACAGTTAGCAACTAGCAGTTGTCATATGACAGTTGATAGATGATAACGATAAGATGACAGTTACAGATGATACATCAAAGAAGATGGTTGTTAACCGATAACAGAAAATAGGTGAACAATGTGACAGTTACCAGATAACAGTTGGAAACAGGCGGTTGTCATAAGACAGTTATGAAATGACAATGATGACAAGACAGATGACAGTTGACAAAGGATAATATGACATTTACAAATGACAGATCAAAGATGATTATTTTTAACTGTTGCCAGAAAATAGGTGACAGATGTGAAAGATAAAAGATACAAATTGACAACTGTTATATGACAGTTGATGGACAACAATGAAGACATGACAATTACAGAAGACAGATCAAAAATTATGGTTGTTATCAGATAGCTGAATAATGTGAGTTACAGAAGATAGATCAAAGATTATTTTTGTTGACCGTTGACAGAAAATAGAGTGACATATGTGACAAATAACAAATAAGAGTTGGCTGTTGGTAGTTGTCATATAACAGTGATTAGATGACAACGATAACATATCAGTTAATTAAATATGTTAAAATAAGTGACAGATGTGATGGACAACAGATAACAGTTGACAAGTAGCAGTTGCCATATGACAGTTGATAGGTGACAATGTTCACATGACAGTTACAGATGACAGATCAAAAAAGACTGCTGTTAACCAAAAATAGGTGAACAATGTGACAGTTACCAGATAACAGTTGTCAGTTGACGATTGTCATATGACGATGACAACGATGACCTGACAGTTACGGATAACAGTTCAAAGATGATTGGTGTTAATTGTTGACAAAAAATAGGCGGCAGGTATGACTGTTACCAGCTAACAATTAGCAACTGGCAGTTGTCATATGTCAGTTGACAGATGACGATGATGACATATTAGTAACAGATGAGAGATCAAAGATGATTATTGTTAACCATTTAAAGAAAATAAAGAAAATAGGTGACCGATGTCACAGCTACGTAATAACAATTGGCAACTGGCGGTTGTCACATGGGAATGATGGCATGACAGTTACAGATGATGTAAATCGTTGACAGAAAAAAAAAGTGAAAGATAACAGATAACAATTGTCATATGATGATGAGTTATGAAATGACAATGATGACATGACAGATGACAGTTGACAAATGAAAACATGTTTTACAAATGACAGATTAAAGATGATTATTTTTAACTGTTACCAAAAAATATGTGACAGATGTGAAAGATAACAGATAAAAATTGACAACTGTTATATGACAGTTGATAGACAACAATGAAAACATGACAGTTACAGAAGACAGATCAAAGATGATAGTTGTTAACAGTTAGTTGAACAATGTGATATTTACCAGATAACACTTGTCAACTGGTGGTTGTCATATGATAGTTGATAGATGACAACGACAACATGACAGTTACGGAAGAAAACAGATGACAGTTCGCAATTGATAGTTGATAGAAGACAACGATGACATGGCAGTCACAGATGACAGATCAAAGATTATTGTTGTTGACCATTGACAGATGTGACAGTTACCAGATAACAGTTTCAACTGGCGGTTCTCGTATGACAGTTGCTAGATGACAATGATGATTGTTGTTAACCATTGACAGAAAATAGGTGACATGTGTGACAGTTACCAGATAACAGCTGGCCACTGGCAGTTGTCATATGACAGTTGTTAGATGACGATGATGATAGTTGTTAACAGTTGACAGAAAATAAGTGACATGACAGTTGGTAAATAGCAGTTGATAGACGGAAATGATGACATGGCAGTTACAGATGACAGATTAAAAATGAATTCTGTTAACAGTTGGAAAAAAAGGTGATATATGTGACAAATAATATAACATGACAACAATGGTTTGACAGTTACAGATGACAGATTCAAGATGATAATTGTCAACAGTTGACAGAAAATATGTGACAGGTGTGACAGATAACAGATAACAGTTGACAACTAAACAGTTGTTGTATGACAATTGATAGATGATAACGATAACATGACAGTTACACAGTTACAGATAATAGATCAAATGCGGTGGTTGTTAACCGTTAACAGAAAATAGGTGAACAATGTGACATGACAGTTACAGATGACAGTTCAAAGATGATTAGAGTTAATCGTTGACAGAAAATGACTGTTACCAGATAACAATTAGCAACTGGCGGTTGTCATATGACAGTTGAGAGATGACAATGTTGACATTACAAAATGACAGAAAGTAGTTGACAGATTTGACAGATAACAGATAACAGTTGACAACTGACAGTTGTCATATAACAGATCATAGATTATTGTTATTAACCGTTGCCAGCAAATAGGTCACAGATAATAGGTAACAGTTGGAAACTGGCAATTGACATATGACGGTTCACTTATTTAAAATATAATTTAAAAAATAGAGGTTTAATAAAATATGCAACCCAATATACATCAGATATTTATTAGTAGTTTTCAGTAAATGATAGTTAAAAATTAAGGCTCACTAATGACAAAAAGTAAATGACATATGTGACAGATAACAGATAACTGATGGCAAATGCCGGTTGTCATATGACAGTAGATAGATGACAATGATGACATCAAAGTTACAGATGAAATATTAAAGATGCTTGTTTTTAACTATTGTCAGAAAAATTGGTGTCAGATGTGACAGATAATACAAAATAGTTGACAATTGGCGGTTGTCATATGATAGTAGATAGATGAAAATGATTACATGTCAGTTACAGATGACAGATTAAAGATGCTTGTTTTTAACCGTGACAGATGTTGCATATAACAGATAACAGTTGGCAACTGACACTTGTCATACGGCAATTGATAGATGACAATGATGACATAACAGTTACAAATGATAGATCAAAGATGATTGTTGTTGACCTTTGACCGAAAATAGGTGACAGATATGACAGAAAACAGATAACAGTTGGAAACTGGCGGTTGTTATATGATAGATCAAAGATTATTGTAATTAACAGTTTACAGAAAATAAGTAACAGATGTAACAGTTGCCAGTTGAATATAACAGTTGATAAATGACAATGATGATCTGACAGACGATAGATGAAAAATAATTGATCTTGACAGATCAAAGATGATTGTTTTTAACCAATGACAAAAAATAGGTGACAGGTAACAGATATCACTTGGCAAATGCCTATTGTCATATAACAGTTCATAGATGATCATGATGACATGACAGTTACAGATGACAGATTAAAGATAATTGTTGTTGACCATTGATAAAAAATAGATTGCTGATATGACAGATAACATATACTAGTTGGCAACTGTCGGTTATCTTATGACAGTTGATAGATGACAATGATGACATGACTGTTACAGATGACAGATCAAAGACGATTGTTTTTAAATGTTGACAGAAAATAGGTGACAGATGTGACAATTATCAGATAAAAGTTGGTAACTGGCAGTTATAATATGCCAGTTGATAGATGACAAAGATAACATGACAGTTATAGATGATAGATGAAAGATGTGACAGTTACCAAATAACTGTTGGCAACTGGCGGTCGCCATATGACAGTTAATAGATGACAATTATGACATTTATAATTGACAAATCAAAGATGCTTATTTTTAACCATTAATATAAAATAAGTTATAAATGTGACAGTTACCAAATAACTGGCGGTTGTTATATGACAGTTGATAGACGACAATCAAAACATGACAGTTATAGATGACAGATCAAATATGATTGTTTTAAGCCGTTGACAGAAAATAGGTGAGTTGGCAACTGGAAATTGTCATATGACGATAGATGACAGCGGTGACAAAACAATTACATATAATAGATCAAAGATGATTGTTTTTAGCTGTTAACAGAAAATAGATGACTTATGTGACAGTTACTAGATAACAGTTATCAAATGACAGATAATGATAACATGACAGTTACTGATGACAGATCAAAGATTAAATTTGTTAACCGTTGACAGAAAATAATTGACAGATGTTGCATATTACAGATAATAGTTAGCAACTGGCTATTGTCACGTGCCAGTTGATAGATGACAACGATAACATGACGTTACAGATGATCGATCAAAGATGATGGTTGTTAATGTAGTTACTTGAGTATGTGAAGGTTAAATATCACTTAATTAAAAACACAGTTATATTCCTTTCTTCACTTTTTATTTTTCACAGCTAAATGTACATTTCGGGCACTATGTACCCATTATCAGTTAGCTATTGATAATGGGTACATAGTGCCCGAAATGTACATTTAGCTGTGAAAAATAAAAAGTGAAGAAAGGAATATAACTGTGTTTTTAATTAAGTGATGATGGTTGTTAGCCGTTGACATAAAATAGGTGAACGATATGACAGTTACCGGATACAAGATGTCAACATGCGATTGTCATATGACGGTAGATGACATCTATAATATGACAGTTATATATGATATATAAAATATGATTGTTGCTACCCATTGAAAGAAAATAGGTGACCAAGGTGACAGTTACCAGATAACAGTTATCAACTGGCGATTATCATATGCCGATAGATGACAATATAAAATGACAGTTACATATGACATATAATAGATGATTGGTATTAAAGGTTAACAGAAAATAGGTGACCGATCACATAGTTGCGATTGTTATATAACGATAGAAACAACATTAACGTGACAGTTACATATGACATATTAAAGATGATTGTTGATAAACACCAACAGAGAATGGGTAACCGATGTCACAGTTGCTAGATAACAGTTGACAATTGGCGATTATCATATGACGATAGATGACAACGATGACAGATGACAGATCAAAGATAATTGTTTTTAGCCATTGACAGAAAATAGATGACTTATGTGAGTTACTAGATAACAGTTGGCAACTTCCGATTGTCATATGACAGTTGATAGATGACAATGATAACATGGCAGTTACTGATGATAGCTCAAAGATGTTTGCTGTTAACCGTTGACAAAAAATAGGTGACAGATGTGACAGTTCCCAGATAACAGTCAGCAAATCACGATTGATATATGACAGTTGATAGATGAAAATGACGACATGACGGTTACAGATGGCAGATGAAAGGGGACTGTTTTACGATGAAAGAAAATAGGTGATAGATGTGACAGGTAACAGATAAAAATTGGCAAGTGTAGTTTTTATATGACAGTTGATAGATGACAACGAAAACATGAAAGAGCAGAGAAGATTGGTTTTAACCGTTGACAGAAAAAATAAAGTGACAGATGTGACAGGTAACAGGAAACAATTGGCGACTTAAAAATTGATATAGATGACAATGATGACATGACAGTTACAGATGATACATAAAAAAAAAATTGTTAATCATTGACAGAAAATAGGTGACATATGTGAGAGATGTGACAGATAATAGATAACAATTGATAGACAGTTGATAGATTACAATGAAGACATGACAGTTCAAAGATGATAAATGATAGATGACAAAGATGAATGCAATTTTACAAAAGACAAATAAAATACTATGAAGAAAAGTAAAGATAATTGTAGAAATTGTTCAAAATATTCGCGGATGATTTACTGTCAATCTCAAGCTAAAAAAGTCGTTCAATATTTTATAATTAATTTATAACGCGTGGCAGATAATGGATAGTAATGACAAATGACAGATTACAAACTATTTTTGACAGATCTTACCCAACTCTTCCCTGTTGCATTATATATATATATATATATATATATATATATATATATATATATATATATATATATATATTTCAGGAGAACAGGTGACAGATACCGGATAAAAATAACAAATGACAGATAGCAAACGACATGTAACAGACGGAGGATATGGTATTTCAAAATTATAATTTCTCTTCCTCTTGACATCTTATAGGTTTTTGCTATATTTCAGGATGACATATTTCACATATTAGACTCTAATGACAAAGGATAGATGACAAAAGATTGGTGGTAGACGACCAATTACAACTGACTGACGAAATATGACAATGATGATAGATGACAGATAATTCAGAAGACAGAGATGAAATGGAAGAGACAGATGAGGCAGATGATAGATGACAAATGACATAACAGATGATTACTGCAACATTTAATGCACACATTTTTTTTATATTCTAGCACTTCTAATAATATTATTATAATCTACTAGTTAATCTGTAATAATTTTTTTATCGTTTGTATTAAAAATTACATCTTAAACTTTACATACATTTACAACTTTCCCTATTAAAACTTCATGCAAGGAAGACTAGACCGCTAATTAATTTCCCTCGCGGTAATTTCAAACGAGCTTGCATAATGGTTATTAAAGTCGTTACGTTTACTTCGAGAATAATTTCGCATTAAGTAATTTTTAACACACACACAGAGAGAAATAGACACGTGAAACTGAACTTAAAAAAAACGCACACGAAGCAGTAATTTTAACGAAATTTGCACGCGGATTGTTAATGCACGTAATTACGCTGGCTCAGTGTGTTTATACGAGGGGGTGTAAATGAAAAGCAACGTTCCAAATTGTATGGAACTGGTGTGTATGTAGATAACGGACGGATATATCTGCAATGCGGTGGTGCAAATTACGCTAAATTACCGACAATAAAACGGCAACCGGTGCAATCAACGCTTACGATCCCCCGTTTTTATTCCATAGACTGGATATTTAATGCCCTTAATGTCCGAGCGTTTATAACGAAATCAGTTGTTTATCATAAACACACACACACATAAATTATTATCATCACCATTTGATTTTTTTTATTAATTCCATTCAATTATTGTTTACTATAAAGACTTGTTAAAATTACAATAAGCGATTTGTTGAACGCCCTTATTTTTTTCCACGTAGATGTAGGGGGTGGTTGAATATTCATGTATACAATCCAAGTGTTTCGTTTAATTAAATTTAAATACATTTGAATACTGCTCAAATTACAAATTTAAAGTAGATTTTGCAAATGGCTTGCTAGTCCGTAAGTAAAATTATATTTAATGATTTCATAATAATAACAATAATAATCCTATATTTCATCAATAATATTTTCTCTTACTGCCATAAGATGATGAATAATTAAATCGTTATAATCTGCATCTTCTTATTACATAAACGCAATAAATATTGTAACGAGAAGATAACTCATTTATTACCGGGGGCGAAATTAACCCTCGAGAGAAATTTGAATATTCACGTTGTGCAATAATTTCCACTATAAACCCCATTAATTTAACTATAAAATCCGGCCCCGGCTCCGGCATCCAATAACGCTCCGGATGGAGCGCTATTTGTAGTGTAAACATAATTAACCGGATTATGTTATTTTCGATAAAGTGCAAAATATAATTTAGATATTGCCAGTCCTCCTCCACCTCGTCATTCTCTCTCCCCATCTCTGTCGTCCTCAACACCGGAGATCGATAAACCGCCACCTGAATCGGCCTGCATTTACGACGCTACCGATCTCCTCGATGGGTGGTTGAGCGGTGAACATTAATTAGGACCATCAAGAATTATGGTAGATATTGAAAAAATTCTATTCTGAATTTACATAATAAAATATGGTGTATGATTAAATAATAAAGAATTTTTAACTATTAAAAAATTGCATAAAAAATGAGTGTAGATAATAAACCTAATTAAAATTAAACATCTTAGCAATATATATCCACGCCATAATTATAAACTAATTAATAGGGTGGGAAATGCAGGTAACGCTATATTTCCCCGAGGACGAGATACATTATAAACGACCGTCGCTCGTTATTCTACATCATCTGATCTTAGGACGTGATCCGCTCATTAAAATCCGATTTAAATTTTCCGGGAGGGGCGTAATGAACGTTGAATAATCGATCCGGCTTTCTTGCATTTTTCTTTTCCTAGTTTTCTCGGTATTCATCGCCCGCGATATTCCATATTCGCGGCACACTGCTTCACGCACCATCGCAGGTGTCTTTTCCGGCTTTACGACCCTAACGCGCGTATAGAAGGGTAGGAGGGTGGTAAGCCGCACGTTTCCGTTCCCCCCTTTAAGGTTTACGAGATGTTACGTATTTTTGGACGAAGAAGAAAAAAAGTGTTTACGATCAACTCCTTATTATTATTATTTATATTATGTTATACTTATTATTATTATTATTGTAGCTTTTGTAATAAACACCTTAAAAAGCTGCTATTAATCAATTTTTGAAAGCAAGAGTAAAATAGTCGATGAAGAAAATAATAAAAAACAGTTACAATTTTATATTTTAAAAATTCACCATATATTCTATAGAAGGAAAGTAAAAGAGATGTAGAATCCATCAACAATTAGTAATTAAAGTTATCATATATGTGTATGTATGTCTAATTCACCCTCCAATCAGTAAAAAATAAGCGAGTTTTAGTTAAAAGTTGTAAAACGTAAATAAACATAACATTATTGCAAAATTTCTTCAAATAATTTTAGATGATGTTTTTACTGATTGGAGGGTATGACAGAGGCCACCCACCCACCCTACATATACACATAAACTTTACTTCCTTATCGTCTCGCTGAATCCACTGAAATTAATTACAAAACTTGTTGAATAAAAAAGAAATTAAAAAGGTTGAATTTTTGAGTGAGTAAATTAGTAAAATTTGTATGCATGACGGGTGGGCGGACTTCAAATTAAATAATATTAACTATATAGAAAATCATTTATATTTAAACATAAATTCTGATTTTCTTTTATTTTTTATTACATAAAGTGTTTTACTGTTTTTAGTAGGAAAATCATCAACTATTAGTAATTAAAGTTTTCATGTATATGTAGGGTGGGTGGGTGGCCATTATCCCACCCTCCAATTTCATGATAATAATCAAGGGTTAACTGTCATTAATAGAAAAATATACGCAAGATTTTATTTAATTTTCTAATCTAATTCAATTAATTAAACGAAAATTATATGATTGTAGCGTACTCATGACCTATTTCAAAAAACTATACGTTCATATAAGGTACTGACGATTCAATTTTATTACAAATGCAATACGCTAGACTACACTTATGTCATTTTTTGACTTCCTAAATTGCAAATCATAATCTATTGGAATACATACAGAATATTCCATATTAATTTGTAATATTGCGCAATTTTTTAATTAAAATCTTATGCTGATGTTAAAAGGATTAGAGGGTGGGTTAGAGGCCACCCACCCACCCTACATATATATTTAAACCTAAGTTAGAAACAGTGTTTAAGGTTTCGAAATTTAAAAATTAAAACAGAAATGTGAAAAATTTTAAAAATATTTTAGAAACGACGTTGCAGTTAAAAGCAATATGTATATGTAGGGTGGGTGGGTGGCTACTATCCCACCCTCCAATTGCATGATACTACACAATAATTCACTGTAATAAATAGAAGAATACACACAAGATTTTGTAATTTAATTCTCTGCGTAATTCAATAACTAAACGAAAATAATACGATCGTAGCGCACTTATGACCTACCTCAATAAACTATATGTTATATATGATACTGATGATACATTTCTATTATGTAATAAGCTAACTAACGCTTGCAATGCAAATCATAAATTATTGGAACATATTAATTTGTTATTTCCCGCAAATTTTTAATTATAATCTTATGCTGATGTTAAAAGGATTGGAGGGTGGGTTAGAGGCCGCCCACCCACCCTACATATATATTTAAACTTAAATTGAAAACAGCGTTTTAGGTTTTAAAATTAAAAAATTAAAACAGAAATGTGAATAATTTTAAAAATAATGAAAAAACAGTGTTGCAGTAAAATTCGAAATATATATGTAGGGTGGGTGGGTGATCACTATCTTACCCTCCAATTTGATGATAATAAACAAAGATTCTTTTTGGTTAACAGAAAAATACAAGCAAGATTTTATTATGTAATTTTCTATTTAATTTAATTTATTGAACGAAAATTATATGATTGTAGCGTACTTATGACCTTCTTCAATAAACTATACGTTCTTATATGGTACTGACGATTTCATTCTGTTATAAATGTAATAAGCTAACCTATACTCAAGTCACTTTTTGACTTCCAAAAATGCTAATGAAAATCTATTACAATAAATGCAGAATATTTTATATTAATTTTGTAATATCCCGCAATTTTTAATTAAAACCTTATGCTGATGTTAAAGAGATTTAAGCGTGGGTAAGAGATACATATATATTTAAACATATATTAAAAACAGTGTTTTAAGTTTAAGAAATTATAGATTAGAACAGAAATGGGATTAATTTTAAAAATATTTTAAAAACAGTGTTGCAGTTGACATTTATATGTACATGTAGGGTGGGTGGGTGGCCATTATCCCACCCTCCAATTTCATTATAATAAACAAAGGTTCACTGTGAGAAATAGAAATATACACGCAAGATTTTATAATTTAATTTTCTATCTAATTCAACTAATTAAACAAAAATTATTTAAATGTAGCGTATTAATGACCTACTTAAATAAACTATACGCTTATATAAGATACTGATGATTTATTTCTATCCGAAATCAAGTAATTTAACTAATACTTAAGTCATTTTTTGCTTTCTAAAATGCAAATAAAAATCAATTGTAAAATATATAATATATTTAATATTAATTTGATATTTCGCGCAAGCTGTTAATTAATATCTTACGCTGATGTTAAGGGATTTAAGGGTGAGCTCGAGGCCACCCACCCACCCTACATATATATTTAAACTTAAATTGAAAACAGTGTTTTAGGTTTCAAAATTTAAAAATTAAAACTGAAGAGTGAAGAGTTTTAAAAATTATTTAAAAACAGTATTGCAGTTAAAATATATATGTATATGTAGGGTGGGTGGGTGGCCACTATCCCACCCTCCAATCTCACTATAATAAACAAGGGTTTACTGTGTTAAATGGAAAAATACACGTAAAATTTTGTAATATAGTTTTTCATTTAATTTAATTTATTATACGAAAATTATATGATTGTAGCGCACTTATGACCTACTTCAATAATCTATACGTTCATACAGGGTACTAATGATTTATTTGTATTAAAAATGCAATGAGCTAACTAACACTTAAGTCATTTTTGACACTCTAAGCTGCAAATCAGAATCTATTGCAATATATTCAAAACATTTTATATTAATTTGTAATTTTGCGCCATTTTTTAAATTACAATCCTATGCTGATGTTAAAGATATTGGAGGGTGGGTTGGAGGCCCCCCACCCACCCTACATATATATTTTAACCTAAATTGAAAACTGTGTTTAAGGTTTCAAAAAATAAAAATTATTACAAAAATGTGAATCGTTTTAAATATACTTTAAAAAGAGTGTTGTAATTAAATCTTATATGTATATGTAGGGTGGGTGGGTAGCCACTATCCCACCCTCCAATTTCTTGATAATAAATCAAGATTCATTGTGGTTAACAGAAAAATACAGGCAAGATTTTATTATGTAATTTTCTATTTAATTTAATTTATTGAACAAAAATTAAATTATTGTAGCGTACTTATGACCTTTTTCAATAAACTATGCGTTCATATACGGTACTGACGATTTCATTCGGTTATAAATGTATTAAGCTAACCAATACTCAAGTCATTTTTTGTCTTCCAAAAATGCAAATGAACATCTATTACAATAAATGCAGGATATTTTTTATTCATTTTGTAATTTCCCGCAATTTTTAATTAAAACCTTATGCTGATGTTAAAGAGATTTAAGCGTGGGTTAGAGGCCACCCACCCACCCTACATATATATTTAAACATAAATTAAAAACAGTGTTTTAAGTTTAAAAAATTATAAATTAGAACAGAAATGGGATTAATTTTAAAAATATTTTAAAAACAGTGTTGCAGTTGACATTTATATGTACATGTAGGGTGGGTGGGTGGCCACTATCCCACCCTCCAATTTCATTATAATAAACAAAGATTCACTGTGAGAAATAGAAATATACACGCAAGATTTTATAATTTAATTTTCTATCTAATTCAACTAATTAAACAAAAATTATTTAAATGTAGCGTATTAATGACCTTCTTAAATAAACTATACGCTCATATAAGATACTGATGATTTATTTCTATCCGAAATCAAGTAATTTAACTAATACTTAAGTCATTTTCTTGCTTTCTAAAATGCAAATAAAAATCTATTGTAAAATATGCAGAATATTTAATATTAATTTGATATTTCGCGCAAGTTGTTAATTAAGATCTTACGCTAATGTTAAGGAATTCAAAGGTGAGTTAGAGGCCACCCACCCACCCTACATATATATTTAAACTTAAATTGAAAACAGTGTTTTAGGTTTCAAAATTTAAAAATTAAAACAGAAGTGTGAAGAATTTTAAAGATTATTTAAAAACAGTATTGCAGTTAAAATTTATATGTATATGTAGGGTGGGTGGGTGGCCACTATCCCACCCTCCAATTTCATGATAATAATCAAGGGTTTACTGTGTTAAATAGAAAAATACAGGGAAGATTTTGTAATATAGTTTTTCATTTAATTTAATTTATTAAACCAAAATTATATGATTGTAGCGCACTTATGACCTACTTCAATAATCCATACTTTCATACAAGGTACTAATGATTTATTTGTTTTATAAATGTAATGAGCTAACCAACACTTAAGTCATTTTTGACACCCTAAAATGCAAATCAGAATCTATTGCAATATATTCAGAACATTTTATATTAATTTGTAATTTTGCGCCATTTTCAAAATTTTAATCCTATGCTGATGTTAAAGAAATTGGAGGGTGGGTTAGAGAACACCCACCCACCCTACATATATATTTTAACCTAAATTAAAAGCTGTGTTTTAGGTTTCAAAAACAAAAAATAATTACAAAAAAGTGTATCGTTTTAAAACTACTTTAAAAAGAGTGTTTTAATTAAATCTTATATGTATATGTAGGGTAGGTGGGTGGCCACTATCCCACCCTCCAATTTCATGATAATAAACGAAGAAAAATTGTGGTTAACAGAAAAATACAAGCAAGATTTTATTATGTAATTTTCGATTTAATTTAATTTATTGAACCAAAATTATATGATTGTAGCGTACTTATGACCTTCTTCAATAAACTATACGTTCTTATATGGTACTGATCATTTCATTCTATCATAAATGTAATAGGCTAACTAATACTCAAGTCATTTTTTGACTTCCAAAAATGCAAATGAAAATCTGTTACAATAAAAGCAGGATATTTCATATTAATTTTGTAATATCCCGCAATTTTTAATTAAAACCTTATGCTGATGTTAAAGAGATTTAAGCGTGGGTTAGAGGCCACCCACCCACCCTACATATAAATTTAAACATAAATTAAAAACAGTGTTTTAAGTTTTAAAAAATTATAAATTAGAACAGAAATGGGATTAATTTTAAAAATATTTTAAAAACTATTGCAGTTAAAATTTATATGTATATGTAGGGTGGGTGGGTGGCCACTATCCCACTATCAAAATTCACGATAATAAACAAGGGTTTACTGTGAGAAATAAAAAATTACACGCAAGATTTTATAATTTAATTTTTTATTTAATTCAACTAATTAAACAAAAATTATTTAAGTGTAGCGTATTAATGACCTACTTAAATAAACTATACGCTCATATAAGATACTGATGATTTATTTCTATCCAAAATTAAGTAATTTAACTAATACTCAAGTCATTTTTTTGCTTTCTAAAATGCAAATAAAAATCTATTGTAAAATGTGCAGAATATTTAATATTAATTTGATATTTCGCGCAAGTTGTTAATTAAGATCTTACGCTGATGTTAAGGGATTCAAGGGTGAGTTCGAGGACACCCACCCACCCTACATATATATTTAAACTTAAATTGAAAAACAGTGTTTTAGGTTTCAAAATTTAAAAATTAAAACAGAAGTGTGAAGAATTTTAAAAATTATTTAAAAACAGTATTCCAGTTAAAATTTATATGTATATGTAGGGTGGGTGGGTGGCCACTGTCCCACCCTCCAAATTTACGATAATAAACCAGGGTTTACTGTGTTAAATACAAAAATACACGCAAGATTTTGTAATATAGTTTTTCATTTAATTTTTTAATTTAATTTATTAAACGAAAATTATATGATTGTAGCGCACTTATGACCTACTTCAATAATCCATACTTTCATACAAGGTACTAATGATTTATTTGTTTTATAAATGTAATGAGCTAACCAACACTTAAGTCATTTTTGACACCCTAAAATGCAAATCAGAATCTATTGCAATATATTCAGAAGATTTTATATTAATCTGTAATTTTACGCAACTTTTAAAATTAAAATCTTATGCTGATGTTAAAAAAATTGAAGGGTGAGTTAGAGGCCACCCACCCACCCTACATATATATATATATATATATATATATATATATATATATATATATATTAACCTAAATTGAAAACTGTGTTTAAGGTTTCAAAAACTAAAAATTGTTACAAAAATGTGAATCATTTTAAAAATACTTTAAAAAAAGTGTTGTAATTAAATCTTGTATGTATATGTAGGGTGGGTGGGTAGCCACTATCCCACCCTCCAATTTCATGATAATAGACAAGGATTCATTATGGTTAACAGAAAAATACAAGCAATATTTAATTATGTAATTTTCTATTTAATTTAATTTATTGAACAAAAATTAAATTATTGTAGCGTACTTATAACCTTTTTTAATAAACTATGCGTTCATATACGGTACTGACGATTTCATTCGGTTATAAATGTATTAAGCTAACCAATACTCAAGTCATTTTTTGTCTTCCAAAAATGCAAATGAACATCTATTACAATAAATGCAGGATATTTTTTATTAATTTTGTAATTTCCCGCAATTTTTAATTAAAACCTTATGCTGATGTTAAAGAGATTTTAAGCGTGGGTTAGAAGCCACCCACCCACCCTACATATATATTTAAACATAAATTAAAAACAGTGTTTTAAGTTTAAAAAATTATAAATTAGGACAGAAATGGGATTAATTTTAAAAATATTTTAAAAACAGTGTTGCAGTGGAAATTTATATGTATATGTAGGGTGGGTGGGTGGCCACTATCCCACCCTCCAATCTTATAATAATAAACAAGGGTTCATTGTGAGAAATAGAAATATACACGCAAGATTTTATAATTTAATTTTCTATCTAATTCAACTAATTAAACAAAAATTATTTAAGTGTAGCGTATTAATGACCTACTTAAATAAACTATACGCTCATATAAGATACTGATGATTTATTTCTATCCCGAAATTAAGTAATTTTATTATACTTAAGTCATTTTTTTGCTTTCTAAAATGCAAATAAAAATCTATTGTAAAATATGCAGAATATTTAATATTAATTTGATATTTCGCGCAAGTTGTTAATTAATATCTTACGCTGATGTTAAGGGATTTAAGGGTGACTTCGAGGCCACCCACCCACCCTACATATACATTTCAACTTGAATTGAAAACAGTGTTTCAGGTTTCAAAATTTAAAAATTAAAACAGGGGTGTAAAGAATTTAAAAAATTATTTAAAAACAGTATTGCAGTTAAAATTTATATGTATATGTAGTGTGGGTGGGTGGCCACTATCACACTCTTAAATTTCCTGATAATAAAGAAGAATCAACTTTAGTAACTAGAAAAATACAAGCAAGGTTTTGAGATTTAATTTTCTATTTAATTTAATTAATTAAACGAACATTATATGATTGTAGCGTACTAATGACCTAATTCAATAAACTATGCGTTCATATAAGGTATTGATGATTTATTTCTATTATAAACGTAATAAGCTAACCAATACTTAAGTCATTTTTTGACTTTCTAAAATGCAAATCATTATCTATTGCAATATATGCAGAATATTTCATATTAATTTATAACTTCGCGCAATTTTTTAATTAAAATCTTATGCTGATGTTAAAGGGATAGGAGGGTGGGTTAGAGGCCACTCACGCACCCTACGTATATATTTAAACTTAAATTATAAACAATATTTTTAGTTTTTAAAAATTTAAAATCCCACCCTCCAATGATATGATAATAAACATGTGTTCAATGTGGTAAATTAAAAAGTACCTGCAAGATTTTATAATTATAATTTATAATTCTGTGCGTATTTCAATTAATTAAATGACTATTGTATGATTGTAGCATTCTTTTGACCTATTTCGATAAAATGTGCATTCAAATAAAGTGCTGATGATTTATTTCTAGTATAAATTTAATGAGCTAACCAACACTTAGGTATTTTTTTACTTTCTAAAATGCTCGTCGCTAAAATTTTAAGTATTATTTCAAATTTTGTATATACTTTTGTCATATTGTATTAGAAAGGAGAGTAAAGATGTAAGAAATAAATAAATACATATTTTATATTAATTTGTAATTTCACGCAATTTTTTAATTCAAATCTTAGCTGATGTTAAAAGGATTAAAGTGTGTGTTAGAGGCCACCCACCCGCCCTACATATATACTTAAACTTAAATTAAAAACACTGTTTTATGTAAAAATCAAAAATTAGAAGAAAAATATGAATAATTAAAAAAAATAAGGAGTGTTGCAGTTGTAGTTCAAATGTATATGTAGGGTGGGTGGGCGTCAACTACCCTCCACCCTCCAATCACATGATAATAAACAAAGATTTGTTTTGGTTAACAATAAAATACAATCAAGATTTTATTATGTAATGTTCTATTTAATTTAATTTGTTAAACAAAGATTATATTATTTTAGCGTACTCATGACCAACATTGATAAAATATACGTTCATATAGGGTGCTGATGATTTATTTCTTTTCTAAATGCAATAAGCTAACCATCACCTAAGTCACTTTTTTACTTCTTAAAATAACATTGAAAATCCATTGCAATATATGCAGAACATTTTATTTTAATTTGTAATTTGAAATTGGAAGCAAGGTTAGAGATCACCCACCCACACTAGATATATATCTAAATTTAAATTAAAACAGTATTTTAGGTTTCAAAAATTAAAAATTAGAACAGAAATGTGAAGAATTTAAAAAATATTTTAATAATAGTATTGCAGTAAAAATCAATATGTATATGTAGGGTGGGTGGGTGTCCACTATCCTACCCTCAAATTTTATGAAAACAAACAATGGTTTACAGTCATAAATAGAAAAATACACGCAAGATTTTATATTTTAATTTTCTATTTAATTCAACTAATTAAACAAAACTGATATGATTGTAGCGTAC